>JAQQSY010006567.1:0-10974 GCA_028646535.1 Procyon lotor
CCTCGGCCAGGGCCACGGCCTCCCCCGAGTCCAGAGTCCTGGTCAGGCCCCCTGGTCTTCACAGAATGGGCTCAGCCCGGCCATAGGCCGTAGACCCGGGTGGCCTTGAGAGCGCATAGCTCTTCCCTCGGCCACAGGCGCAGAGTGTCCCTTAGTGGGCAGGTGTTCACAAGGCAGTGTGACACGTTCCCCTCTCTAGTTTTTCTCACATCTCAGCGGACGAAAGGTGTGGTGAGGGATCCTCCTTGAGAGTATGCTGCTCTGAGCACACCCACGGCCTCGCACATTCCGGCTGTACACGTCCAGCCCAGTTTGGGATCCAGCAAAACCTTCTGCGGTATTAGACCTTCTGCTCCGTCTGAAGTAGAAAGGAAAAGGCACTTGGGTCCCCTGCCTGCATCCACTGTGGAACTGTTGTTGAGGGCCTGTTACTGTCTTCCCTGAGGAGCCACTTGGGAAGTTTCTCTTCAAGTTTTGGACGAGGAAAAACTAGGCTTCCTCCTGTATCTTTTCCCCTTTTCTGACACTCAGGTTCACTTTGATGCTGGGAACTTGAGAATTTTGTTTATAGCTCAACTGCTGCAATAATTGCAGCTATTGTTCACTTTTATTACTTGCTAATTATTTTGCTGTCCTTTTTGTTGGCTCATCACCAAGGAGAGATTCAAATACAGGAGTTACAAAACACCTAACACAGTGCTATATAAAATAATATTATCTTATACAAACTTCCAGTTGTAAAATAGGTAAGTCACAAAGTACAGCATAGGGAAGATAGTCAGTGGTATTTTGGGGTTGTAACAAGGTTGTATGGTGACAGAGTAGCTACACTTGTGGTGGGCAGGGCACAAGGTATAGAGGTGAATCCCCGTGTTGCACACCTGAAACTAATGTAAAATTGTGTGTCAACTGTACTCAAAAAAATTTTTTTAATAAAATGGACACTACGGAAGTTTGAAAATACATTCTACTTTATGAAAATTTCTAATTACCTATAGTACACATTCTGTACTAAGTCTTTAATAGGGTCAGAAGAGAGATGTTCAGAAATTTGTTCGGGAACCATCAAAAAAGCAAAGAATGTCAGAAAAATGCAAATTATTTGTACAGTGCCAAAGTTTCATATTTTAACAAAATGAAAAAAGTAAGCCAAAAATAATGCAACTTCAGAAAATACTTGTGATGGATTAGGAAAACTGCGGAAAAACAATCATAGACTGTTTGGTTATGTTAGAAATTCGATGGACAGCCTATGGTTTGGATGGGACAGAGCAACATGGAGACACTAGCTCCTTCCTTAATAATTTTAACTCTGGTTCTTACGGAAAGACGGTCATGAGGCTGTCCCAGTTGGTGAAACCGATTCTTAAGGACAGCCTATGGTTTGGATGGGACAGAGCAACATGGAGACACTAGCTCCTTCCTTAATAATTTTAACTCTGGTTCTTACGGAAAGACGGTCATGAGGCTGTCCCAGTTGGTGAAACCGATTCTTAAAAGCGATGCAGCATATCTGCAGTATACCACGTATATACCATATATATATATATATATGTATATATATATAAAATATATAAAAATACCATGACCATTGCAACCCGTCAGCTCACACAGACGTGGCTTTGGATCCCAGCTCGATAACTGCTTCACTTTGACACAGCCATGAGTTCTACAAATACTCCATGCTTCCGTTTCTCCATTTGCAAGAGAGCTAGTACGATATCTGTCTCACCTCGCGAGTTCTTTGGCCTCAGTTTCTTCATCTGTAAAATGGGCGGGATTATGCCTGTTGTGCAAGGTGATGGAATGAGCAGATAAGGCACTTGGCACCAGGAAATGAGAGCAGAATAGATCATATTAACTACCACTTATCCACTTCCTTCTCAGTCCATTTCAGATGTTTAGATACGTTATTTTGCTTAATGTCCAGATGACTTTGAAGTTGGTGTTATTACCCCCATCTTGCAGATGAGGGCACTGAGATTAGGTTACTTATCAAACCCTGCAGCTAGTATGTCATGAAGCTGGAATTCAGCCTTGGTATATCTGACTCCCGTCCCCATATTCGAAATCACTATTGTGCCCAGCCTCTCCATAATGTTAAGGTGTCCCATGAAATTTAATTCCCTTTGTTCCTTTCTACTTTTCAGTAGAAGATGTATCCCGGGAGCAGAGTGTGAGCCGGGAACAACAAGCATCAGTTTGGGAGAGGAAGGTAGGGCTGCTGTTTGGGGTATTTTATTACTATTACTACCATCCACCTGTAGGACGGGTACCTTGGCCTCCAGCCAGCTCTCGGCTAACACTCTTTTTGATTTGCCACACCCCTGACATTTGTCTCCTGCTTCCTTCTATCCGATGTTAAGTGTGTGTGATACAGGAGGGCCACCCTGACCTGCTGGAATACAGGCAGTCCTCAATGGCAGAAGCCATCGCTCCGAGAGCACCACTCTGTCGCACAAAGCGTGCAGGAGAACATAGGTGTCCCGGGTAAATTAAACCCTTGCTAGCACGTTACCAACCACAAGTGGAAAGACAAAACGAGTTTCGCAAATGCTATGTGAAGAATAAAGCAGAACTCCATCTGGACTTTTTTGAAAATGGAAGCATAGTCTTAAAACTATCTTGCCTGAAACAATCAACAAGAAAGTAGGATCTTAGCGTAAAGGCTGGGCGGGCCCCTGTATCTGAGACACCCATGAACTTGGCTTGGACGAGAGAGAGTTAACAGTCCAGGCATATGAGATGGCCCAGCCGTCTTCAACATGGGGCGTCCATCTCTGGGTCTCAGGTGGCCGCTCCCTGCCACCAGCAGGACAGAGGAGGGGACTAGCCAGCTCCAGAATGCGCACCCGTCCCTTCTGCTTCCCTCGGGCCACACCAGGCAGCAAAGTGGGCCTAAAAATGTACCTTGTGCCAGGCAACGTATACCTAGCTACGATTCTATTACTGCACGCAAAGGAGCAGTTACAGATAGTCAGGAACCCAATCTGCCATGGACTCTTTGGATTTTTTACTCTTAAACCAAAATTTCCGTGAATCCTGAGAGACAGATTCACAGCCCTAAAATGTGATAGGTTCCACAAGAAACAGCTGGGACTGCAAACTGGAGACTTTTGTCAACATGAGCTACCTGGAAATACTTGCTGCTGTATCTTCGGAGCTGAGGAGACTGTGTAAGAGATGAGCCAAGACATGGCGTACACAGTCCCAGCCACGTGAAGTCTGTGAAGATCTACGGGTGCAGTGACACAGAGATGCTTGTAATCTACACGTGCTACAATATAAAATATGGGAAACTATTTCAAAATGATGTGTGCTCGTAGATAATGATAAGAAAGCGATAGAAAAAAATATATATATAATTATCTTCAATGTGAAATATTTGTGGAATTTTAATACAATGCTCTTTAATTATTACATAGGCATTTGAGTATCTGTTACTTTAAGGCACGAAACATGATCACAGTACGTTTCAGGAGGGGTGCAAAGTTTTACTCATGCTTTAGTCCCAAAATGAAAATCAAAACAATAGCCCCTTTGAATTTCTCTGGGTCTTTTTTTAATGCTTTTACTTTTTTCAAAAGATTTTATTTATTTATTTGACAGAGAGAGATCACAGGTAGGCAGAGAGGCGGCAGAGAGAGAGGGGGAAGCAGGCTCCCTGCTGAGCAGAGAGCCCAATGCGGAGCTCGATCCCAGGACCCTGAGATCATGACCTGAGCTGAAGACAGAGGTTTAACCCACTGAGCCACCCAGGTGCCCCTTCTTAATGCTTTTAAATGGTCTTCTTTTTCAAGTGTTCTCTAAGTCTCCGGAGTGGATTTCCTCTCCGGAAGCCTCTCCCTTTCCCACCTAACCTGAATATTCACCTCAGAGTGGGAGGGTTGAATTGCAAACCCAGAAAAGCCAAGTCCAGAGTCCTGGAGGGTTCCAGTAAGCCTCGCACAGGGACATTGTCCCCACAGAGAAGGTATGGCAGAGGACACCCTCTAAAGGGGACTGCACTCCCTCCCCACCAAGAGTTTGTAGGTTCCATTTATAAGTGCCAACCATGACCACATGCGCCTGTGAGCTCCCTGTACCTACAAGGCAAAAAATAAGTGTTGCACAAACAGGGAAGCCAAGGCTAAAAAATTACTGACGGTAACATAACTATACATTGCAGGGCAAAGACTGAAATACTCAACTCCACAATCTAAGTTATTATTACCTTGTATTGCCTGCTTTTCTCGGGTGGTCATCAGGGCTCTGCCCTACCCATTGCCACCCCGACTCCCCGCCGAGGGAACTTGACCACTCTCCTCTCTTACCCTCTCATTTGGAAACTTCACCTTCTCCATTAGATCCTCTGTGGTCATGATTTCCCAGATATGCCTCTTCCTCCTGCCAACCCCATAGTTGCCAATTGTGTGTGCTCTCACATACACAAACATACATGCACACATACTCTAGGCTCTGAAGATACATGCCTCCGTTGTCTAGGGGGATGGGAGGGATGGCAGGGATGGAGACATTGGGGGATGATAGGTAGGGGGTATGTGGCTCCATCTGGGGTGAGGGAGATGTCCTAAAATTGACTACTGATGTTTGCATACCTCTGAGAATACACCCAAAACCACTGAATTGTACATTTTAAATGGATGAATTGTATGGCATGTGGAATTATATTTCAATAAAAGAGGTGATAGATTAGGGCTTCTAGAAGATACGGCTGACTCTAGATCTGAGGCAGAGAAAACCCAAGGCAAGGCCAGAATATCTTGTGCCAGGACACAATGCGGTGCTCAAAGACTGGCAGAGGCGAGAGAGGCGTGGGTTGGAAGAGCTCTCTCCGGCCAAATCTGGGACGGGGGGCAGCAATAGGAACAGTGCCAGTAATGGATATTAACGTCTAGACTTTCTTTATAAGTGAAACAATTAAGTGAAGGTCTGGCAGTTGGTGGAGGTCAGTTTCTCCCTGATGGAGTGGGAGAGTACAGGTAAGCCAGCCGGGGCGGGTGCTAGGAATACCCGTGGGAAAAGGGAACCGCATCAGAGACATCCATGTAAACTCAGGCTCGGCTTAGTGTGGGTGCAGAGAACTCCATACAGAACGATTTAGGTAAGTGCACGTGGTTGGGCTGTACACATACAAGTCCTTGCCCCCGGGCGAGATGACCAGAAGCGGTGGTAGCCCAGGAGCAATGAGCACACTTCGTGCCCAGATCGTAGTTTCTTTGTTCAGTAAAAGTGCTCCTTGGAGAAAGAGCTGATTTTAGGACTGGGGCATTATAGAAAATAGACGGGATGAGCCGGAAGGACGCCGTAGAGTCAGAAAGTAAGAAAGTGCTAGAAAACAAAACAAACCCATAATCGTGGGAGTGTGTCAGAGAGAGCCAGAAACCAAGTGAGAGACCTCCCCGGTGGCCAGATCTGGGACTAGTTGGACAAAATAAAGCAGTGTAAGATCATAACCCAAAGCGGAAAATAAGTATCCACAAATCCCAGTGATAGAAAATAAATGACTGAATAAATAAATGGGAGAGAAGAGACAAATCTCCCAAGCAGAAGAATCCCAAATAACTTGCATAGACACTGCCCTCAAGGAGGAAAAGCCTAACCACTCCGAGTGTGGGCTGCACACCTCCTCTCCATTCTGACGTTAAGGTCATCCAGGGAAGTTTGTAAACCTCAGAGCTCGACACTGCTGAGATTTCTTATTTGCTCATTTCTTCTGAGCACATTTCCATTTAAAATTTTGAGCATATTTATAATATCTGCTTGTCTGCTAATTCAAACATCTGGGTGATCTTGAGGTCCATCTCCACAGTTTACATTTTCTCTCGTGCAGATGCTCTGAAAGTATGGTTTGCAGTCTCCTGAGGTTCCCCAACAAGCTTTCTGGGGCACGGCAAGGTCAAAACTATTTCATGATAATGCCAACATGTTATCTGCCTGTTTCAATATGTGGACATTTGCAACGATGGTGCAAAAGCAGTTGTCAATTAAACTGCTGGCATGAGAGCACGGATCAAGGCGCGTCCTGTACTGCTAGACGGTTTCTTGAGGATTGCTTTGATGAAGCCAGATGACCTATTATTATTTTCTTTAAATCTCAACCTTTGAGAGCACATCTTTTTAATATTCTATGTATGAGACAAGATGTGACTCACGCATAAGTCACTTTTGCTGCACAATGAAGCAGATAGAAAAAGCACTTATGTGAGTGATTCAGCAGAACTAGCTGATTCTTTCATGAGACACCACTTCTAATTGAAAGAACAATAGGTACTCACACTGGTTTCTCAGAATTTGGTGTTTGATAGATACTTTCTAAAAAAAAAACAACAAAAAACAACGAGCATATGAGTGTGTAACTTCAAAGAAAGTGACTATTTTTGGCCCACAATGAAATCTGAAGTTTCAAGTGAGAACTGAAATTTTGAAAAAATTGTATCTATCACTATCATGAGCATAAGAGTTTCTGTTTTTTAATTGTTTTAAGATTTTATTTATTCATTTGACAGAGAGGAGAGAGATCACAAGTAGACAGAGAGGCAGGCAGAGGGAGAGGGGGAAGCAGGCTCCCCGCTGAGCAGAGAGCCCGATGCAGGGGCTCGATCCCAGGACCCTGAGATCATGACCTGAGCCCAAGGCAGAGGCTTTAACCCACTGAGCCCCCCAGGAGCCCCCAAAGTTTTTTGATGTTTAAAGATTTACTTGATGAAATCAGTAATGATATTTGTGACTTGTTTTTTTTTTTAATATTGAACAGTGAAGTGTGCCAACACTTGAAAGTACCACCTTCACACAACAGTGAGGTGCCAAGTAACTCAGTATTTTACGAATGACCGATGCTAACGTTGCACACTGTGCATTAATGAAAGATCCGTTCAAAGTGCAATGTAAAGTAGTGGATTTTAATGTAATAGAAGGTGAAATACAACAGACCATGATGTAGTTTCAAATTCCACATTGCAACAAACCTTTAAGGAACGAGCTCTCGTCAAACCATAGTACAGTATGAGGAAGACGACCCACAATTACCTGGGAAGGCTCTGAAAATACTCCTGTCTTTTGAACTAGGGGGAGGCCACATTATCTTCACAACCTAAACAAAACCAAACTATTGCAGTAGGTTGAATGCAGAAGCAAATATGAGAACCTTGCTAACCATTAATCTTCCATTAAATCAGACAACAGAGAGATTTGAAAAAATACAAACAATGCCACCCTTCTCATTAATTGTTTCTGTTTTGGAAAATATCGTTATTTTCCATGAACATGGGCTATTGAGGTCAACATGTATGAAATTTATTTTTTTAATTAGTAAATACTTTTAGATTTCATCAGTTTTAGTTTCTAATAAGGTAAATATCAACAGATACAAGATGCACGCTGAAGTCCTGGTGGGAGCCTCAGTAATATTTGAGCATAAAGGGGCCCTCAGTTCAAAACGTTTGAGAGATACTGCTTTTAATATGGGTCGTATTCCTTTATTTATTCATGTGTCTAATAATTTCGGATTGTACTCTGGACATTGTGTGATAGATTATAGACCCTTGAGAGTACCGATCATTTTGTTTCAGCCGGTGGCTCACTCATGAGAACACAAACTCTGCGTCTCTCACACCGGGCAGTAGCAGAGATCTCTTGTTCGTTCTCTCAGCCTTCCGTAGCTGTGTGGCTTCGAAGCTGCCCGGCTCATGCATCATTCAGGGACCAGTCAGCGATTTGGGCAGCATTGACGCGTACCATTTGGGACACCTGCCCTGCAGCTCTGTCCTTTCTGAGATGTGTCCCTTTATTTTCCAGCTTCTGCGGTTGCTCCCAAGATTCTCCTCTGATATCTCGACCAGTAGATCTGCAGGTTTTGGAGTTTCAGGCACCATGAGTAGCACAGACTGAGGCTCGTCCCCGGGCAGAAAGCCGTAACAGCAGGAGGCTGGCCGGCGCTGTGCTTCCCTTCTGAGTGTCACCGTCCCCCAGTTTCTCCTGCTCTTTCCTCTGCAGTGCCTTCAGCTAGTTGGTTTTTTTTCTTTTTTAATTTTGTCCATATGAGTTACTCTGTCATTACCAAAACAGAGCTCCAAACAAAGGCAAAAATAACTCAGTTGTACTTTTTGAGGAAAAAATTATTTACTGCGTTTGATGTCACAATACCCAGGATCTTGTAGCAAGTTATTTAGAAAACAGAGTCAGGAGGTAAGGGAGACTTTTCCCATTCCTCTTGTGCTTTTTTTTTTTTACCATTTACATTTTTAACAGCATTTTCATATATTGTTTGAAAACTTTAAAAACGTAAAGGAAGAAAAAAGATTAGAGAGGAGAGAGGTTAAAAATATATTGCAGGATATAAAAGGATATCCTGTATCCTTTTATATATCCCAATATATATATCCCAATATATATATAATATATCCCAATATATATATAAAAATATATTGCAGGATAAAAAAGGAAGAGAGGTTAAAAATATATTGCAGAACCTCAGGTCACTTTTTCAGGTAACAGCATGGCAAGAGCGTGGCCTTGGGATTCAAACTACATAAATTTCAGGAAAATGATACCTCTTATCAGCAGCATGAGCTTGAGCAGTGGACCTTCATCTACAAGATGGAGAAAATAGTATCACTGGCCCTCCACGGTTGTTTGAGGATGAAGTGAGTGTAAAGTAAGTGTGTAAAGCACTTAGTACTGTACTGCATATTATAAACATCCTATAAAATTTAGCTCTTATTACTATTATTTTTGAGAGAGAGTTATTTTAGCATTGAGCAATGATCTCCAAGACAATACACATTGGGGAAGGATAAAAAATATCAGGACTTCTGCTTATGTTTTACCCCCTCCTATAACTGCTTTTGGTGCATGTTTCTATGTACACACATGAAATTATATGATTACCATTTCTGTACCCTGTTCTTGATGGTATGTGTGTTTTTTTTTTTTAAATGGAGACTGTTGGCTCAGAGATTCAGTCAAAACCCAGAGGCATTTTCATTCTCAGAATGAGGCTGCTTTTACGCAGACCACAAAATATTTTCACACCATTAATTACTTATTTCAGTTTGCCAGCCTGCCCAAGGGGGTGGGAATACCCCCGCCTGGACTCTGGTCTGCACAGCCCGTGTGCTCCGTGTATCCGCAGCCCCGCGCAGTCAATGAAAGTTCCTTTGTCAAACCCCCGGATCAAGAGCAGTGTGTTGCCTTGGATACTTAGTTTATATTAAGCAACTGAATTTATAAATAATTCAGGAAATGAGACAGACCTTGTTTTAATCAGCAGCATTCCTATAGATGCGTCCAATAGCGAAACTGTGTATGTCATCTCATCTAAAGTCACTCGAGAGTTAGGCATCCCCAAATTAGAGAATCAGGGCTTGGGAGGCATGCAGGGAAGAACTCTTGACTCTTAATCCCCGTTCCTCAGCCACGGGGCAGACCCTCTGTGTCCCCCACACAGGGTCACGTGTCAGGCCTGTGAGCGGCTGCCGTTCAAAGATTGACACAGAGTATGCACCACAGTGGGCCCTCTGCCTTGTTTCTAAAAACAGGCAGTGGTGGCAGTTGAAGAGCAAAGAGAGACAACGTGAGGGTTTTGCCGGAGGAGGTAAGGATCACACTGAAAGAGAAAGAGGAGGAGAAAGCCCAAGAATGACCTACTTAGGAAACAGACTAGTTTTCCAACACCTGAGATGTTTCCTTCCTGTATGAGAGGTGTTGGGATGCAGAGCCCAAGGGAGGGACAGCGCAGTCTGGAAGCTCTTGTGATCGATGTCAGCTCCGAGACAGTCTATCCTAACCCGGCAAATGCCCTGGAATCTTCTGGCCTTTTGAGCCAAAAGTCGCCTTCGGCCCCAAAGAGAAAGCCAACTCTATTTCCCATTAAATATGAGAGTAAGAACGTGTACTTTTCACAGGCACATCGCTGTGTGTGCTGCTGCTGCATAGGTTATTAGGGAAAATGTAATCCCTAGCCGCATGTCAAGTTCTGCTGTTTGCGGTTGAACACTCTTCTTTTTCAAGTCAATGGGCCAAGACTGATTTCTAAATTGTTGAAGAATGTCTGTGGCTCTTAAGTATGCTCTCAGGATCCACACCTAATTCCTGCTAGATTGTAAGATCCTGGAGAGTAGCCCTTCTTGTACATCATACGCGCCAAAGATCCCAGGGCCTCTACGATGCCTAAGGCACATTGGATGCTTGAAAGTATCTGTTCTTGGGGCACCTGGGTGGCTCAGTCGGTTAAGTGCCTGACTTCAGCTCAAGTCATGATCTCAGGGTCCTAGGATAGAGTCCCCAAGATCGAGCCCTGTGTGTCGTTGGGCTCTCCACTCAGTAGGGAGTCTGCTTATCTCTCTGCCCCCCCCAACTGGTGCTGTCTCTCAAACAAATAAATCTGAAAGGAAGAAAGGAAGGAAGGGAGGGTGGGAGGGAGGGAAAGAGAGAAAGAAGAAAGGGAAGAAAGAGAAGAAAGGCAAGGCAAGACAAGGAGAGGAAAGGAAGACAGGAAGGAAGAAGGAAGGAAGGAAAAGAAAGAAAAAGAAAATATTTGTTCTTCTTGTTGAACAAATGAAAATAAGTTCTGTGGCTTTCCATGAAGTCACAACTAGGACTAAAACCCCCTAAAATTACTTCTTAATTTTAGATGTATCTCAAGACCCAACATGGGGCTTTTAAATTAGAATTGTAACGTAGCCAGTGTCAATCTGGTATTATTGTACTAATTCTCACAGAATAAATAATTAGATTATCATTTCTTTATTATCACATTTTTTAAAGACTTTATTCTTCAATAGGGTCCATGAGTTAAATGACAATATTTAAAGACATTTTTAGATGTTACAGTATCTATACATTTTAAGCTGTTTTTCAGTTAAAAGATTTTTCTAACTTTTGCTTTAAATATCACAGATTGTTTTACTTATCTCTGACAAAGTTAAATTCTACAATCAGTATATTCTTCTGCAAGCAATGTAGTGTTGATTT
>JAQQSY010006568.1:0-10973 GCA_028646535.1 Procyon lotor
GATCCCAGGACCCTGGGATCATGACCTGAGCCGAAGGCAGATGCTTAACGACTGAGCCACCCAGGTGCCCCAGGACAGGGCCATTCTTGTGCCAAGGTACCAAACGCTGCAACAACAAAGAAGTGGAAAGAAGCCCCGAGTACCTCGAGGTGGTGTTGGTCCCTCCCAGAGGCCGGGGGCTCCCTCGTTTCCGGTTGCTTCGTCTCCTAGCCCCGCTTCCCCTAATTGTGCACACGAGAAACTAATTCAGACGTGTTCGGAGCCCCCATTTGGCCCCCTGAGACTCTGGTTATCCTTAGATTTCCCCCGTTAAGTAAGGCCTCGCATGTGTGGTCCCCTGTGTCCCTTAAAATGACCTTCCAGAACTTTCTGTCGGTGCTTATTGGTTTGGGGGGCCGTGCCCGCCTTTGAAGAACGGTTCCCCGGTCCTTTTCGTTTCAGCTTCGGTTTTAGACTGAGGCTTAAATAAGATCTAAGGGCAGTAAGTGTGGTGGACCAGGAGGACGCTGCTTACAAGGGTCCCTTCCAGAAATAGCCGTGGGACACCCTCTTAGACGTCTCGGTTTCTCCCTGGGAGGTCTGAGTCCGCCGAGGGAGCGCCGCCCCCTCAGTCCTGCCGTGTGCACGGCCGGGGTGTAGCCCCAGACCAGCTGACCGACCGTTCATCACCCCAGGAGATGGAAGTGCCGACGGGACCACTACAGGTCTTGAGAAATAGCCTCAGACACTTCCACTAGCCTTTCAGGCCCCTGAAAGCGGTGTCTGGCCCGAAGGAGCCAGGGTCCCTCGTCTTCGGAGCCGAGCGATCCAGGCTCTTGTATTTCTAGCCAGAAAACGGACACAAGCCTTGTATTAATGACATCGGTTAGGGTAATGCCAGATGCTCCCCCCTCTAGGTGATTCCCACCCTGAGAGCATTACCGGTAACCTTTAACGGCTCCCAAATTAAAGTTGGGAGGGCCAACCGAATCGAGGGGGTCCGGCATCATCAGGCCGGATAGACGCGTGAGGTGCGGAGCAGTGGGGGCCTCGGAGGGCCCGGGCCGGTACCGAGCACTGGTTCCAGGTGCCCCCCAGGTGGCCCTGCGATCCCAGCTACAGTGCCGAGAACTGTTGACACAAAGTGAACAAACTTGAGGTTGTTTGCTAAGGAAGCAGATGTACAGTGCGTGTTCAGGGCAGAAAGAGAGCCCGTGCTTGGAATTTTGGTGAAGTCGTTTTGACCTTGGTGAAAGTAGAGCTTCCCCGGGGAGCCCGGGTTTGGGGAGGCCCCACGGACAGTCAAAGTTGCAAGGTTCCTTTATCATTGTTTTCTTTTTAACGGAGGGGAAGCTCTTGTGGGGTTTTATTTTCATTTATTTATTTATTTATTTATTTTTTCTTGTGGGGTTTTAAGTGGAGGGTAAGGAGGTGGGTCCGAACTGATGGCATTTGCATTTCCCCGTGTGGGCCCCCCGTGGGCCCCCTGTGGGGCCCCGGGTCCAGGCCAGGGGCAGGGGGCCAAGGGCAGGGGCTGTTTGGTTGGCTCTTTGCTTTCTTGCTGCTATTGATTGAAGGCTTTGAAGGGACCCCCAGGACTTGGTAAAACAGGACTGTGGCTGGGGATGCCCGAAAACTACACATTCCTTTGGGACAATGCGAAGAATATTTGGCATTTGGTTTTTCCCCCACTGGGTACAGAGAGGAGACTGTCTCTCGGCTGGCCAGCTGTGTCCTTAAGTCCGAGGGGCATCTCTTCCTGGGGGTTCTTAACCTGAGGGGAAATATCCCCATTTTGTAAAAAGAGGGAGGGTTAGTTTCTAGAAAACAGATGTTAGGAGGCAATCGTCTACTGTGTGATCATTTTCCTTCACCCGCAAGCACACTGTTGGTGAGCGGCCACCCTGGGGGAGCGCAGGAAGGTGGGGGGTGGGGTGGGGCGGTCACAGGGTGGAGAAGGTCATTCTGGACGGTATGTGGGCTCAGAGGCAGGAGACTGGAGGGTGACAGGGAGGTGACAACTCGAGGGGGACAGGGGGAAAAGACCCCGTGGGCACACTGAGCAACAGGTGGTGAAGGCAAAGGTCGCAAAGGTGGCAGGGCCCCGAGTGAGGCCCGGCAGACTTCAGTTCTGGAACCTTCTGGAAGGGGGACGGGAGGCCAGGTGGGGGGCTGGAGTCATGAGCTAGGAATGAAAGCGGGGGGCATGGAAAATGCCTTGGTGTCTGTAGGGGGGGAAAGGGTTCCTCTGCTGTCCTGCAGACCGGCGCTTCCGCTGGGCGCTTCCTGGGCTCTAAAGATCACGTGACCGTCTCTAGGTTCCCAGACAGGACAGCCGCTGTGCCAGGTAGGGAAAGCATCCAGCACGGTTCCCCTGCGCTCTTCTCTGGGGCGGTTGGGAGGCACCTGTGGGGGCCACGCCAGTCCGTGGCCGGGCAGCAGCAGCCGAGCTCTGCTGCTCCAGCTCGGCCCCAAGAAGACATCAGTCCAGGCAGAAGAAGGGACCTGGGGTCCCCCAGGGAAGCCCTGTGGGGTCCCGCACCCTGACAGGCAGCACTGAGGCCCCGTCTTTGTGCTTTTGTTTCAGGCGTAATAATGAACAGAGACCGAAGGATCGGTTTGGTGAGCACTGCTCTCTTTTTCTCTTATTATTGTGGGACGTTATACAGAGCGTAATACTTACCATCTTGAAATCATTTGTTAAGTGTCCAACTCAGTGACACTAAATCCATTCGTGATGTTGTACAACCGTCATTGCCCCATTTTCATCATCCCCCCACAAAAACCCCATACCCACCGAACACCAGGTCCCCATCCTCCCGCAGCCTCTGGTGGCCAGCGTTCCATCTTCTTTCTATAAACTCGGCTGCTCCAGGGACCTCATGGCAGTGGAATCAGGCCGTATGTGTCCTCATACGTCTGGCTTATTTCACTTAGAGAAGGTTTTCAAGGCTCATCCGTGTCTCATCAGGGGGCCCGAACCTCCCTCCTTTTATGACTGAGTCGTATTCTGTTTGCGTGGATCTGTCCATTCATCCGGCACTGAGAGACACTTGGGTGGTTTCTGCCTTTTGGTTATTATGAATCCTGCTGCTGCGAACGTGGGTGATGAATATCAGTTCGAGTCCTGGCTTTCCGTTTTTCTGGATACACACCTAGGGGCGGAATTGCCGGATCGCGTGACGATCCCATGTTGGACCTTTCGAGAAACGGCCAGAATGTTTTTGCGCGGCAGCGGCATTGGTGTCATTCCCAGGAACGCACGAGGGTTCCAGTTTCTGCACCTCCCCGCCCACACTTGTGCTTTTCTAGTTTTTTGAAATTTTAGCCATCCTCGTGGGTGTGAGGTGGTGTGCAGCCTCTTTCGAATCATGTGTCTCCTTAGGGCAAGGGCTGAGGGCAAGGGAGAGGGTCCTCCGCCCCGCAGACTCCTGAGGGGAAGCTGTCTCCCCGGGGAAGGGCTGGCAGCGGAGCTGGACAGCGGAGTTGCCTGGACGAGGTGGAATGTGTGCTGGGCTCAGGGTGGGGGGGCGTCAATGTGGATGGAGAAGGGAAAGACTTTGCAGGTCTGTGCTACCGCACAGACAGAGGCTTGGCATCGGCTCAGTGCGTGTATTGAGTTGGGGTTCCTGATGGAGGGTCTGAAGACCAGAAGGGGAGAGAGGGAGGGGCTGCTTAACAAGAGCCCAGCAGCCAGTCCGGAGCTGGGTGATAGGAGCACTTGCACAAACTCAGCCTCAGAGGCTGGCTGTGTGACCTCGGACAAGCTGCTTACCCTCTCTGTGCCTCAGTTGTCTTGCGTGCAGAAAGGAAATGCGTTCATTCACTTATTCATCCGTGCAGTTGGCCAGTGAGCAGCTAGGAGGTACCAACCCCCGCGCCCATCTGTGTGGGGTTGTTGCAAAGACTAGGGAAGGGCCATGTGTTGAGTGCTCTCAGGTGGTGGTCTTAATGAGATTGTTCAAGAGGGTAAAATGCTTGGCACATGTGAGATGCTGTTGTTAGAAGTGGGAAGCTCTGGCCTCGGGGACACCACCTAGAGCTGTCGCCCCAGCCCAGGTGTGGACGTGAGGCCTGGACCAGGGCATCAGCCAAGGGGATGGGAATGTTTGAGTTTTGATTTTGGTCTGTTCTTGAGTATGGTGTGAGGTAGGGATCCATTTTCAATTTCTTCCCAGATGAATAGCCAGTTTGGTCCACTGCCAGTTATTGGGTGGGGGTGGGGGGGTGTCATCCTAGCCACCAAGACTCACTCACCGTGGTCTGTCTTCTGTGTGCTGGCCCCCAGGCTGGGAGCTTATTGCAGATCCCAACCCGTGGGGGCCCTTGTTGGAAAGCTTCCCTCCAGAGCGAGTGATCCGGGCTGGACCCCTGGCCCAAGCCAGGTCACCCTCCAGGCAGGGTGCAGAGCCCCAACTCTCCACTGCCCCTGAGTGCAGGTTGGGTTGGTTAGTTTTGGGGGCAATGGGAAACGCCCCTTCCCTCTCCAAGGACCATGCCCTTGGCAGCACACAGCTTTCCTGCAGCAGGCTGTCCCCTGATTTGAAGGCTATGTTTGGGACATGAACTGAAATATAAAAGATACACATTCTAAATGGGGCTGGCTCTGCACTCTCCTGTTCCTGTGATCTAGTCCCCATCTGAGCCATACCACTCTGGTTTTTTTTTTTAAGATTTTATTTATTTGACAGAGAAAGATCAGAAGCAGGCAGAGAGAGAGGCAGAAGCAGGCTCCCCACTAAGCAGAGAGCCCGATGCGGGGCTCGATCCCAGGACCCCGAGATCATGACCTGAGCCGAAGGCAGAGGCTTTAACCCACTGAGCCACCCAGGTGCCCCATATACCACTGTATTTTAATTCCTACTTCTTTCTAATTCTGATTTTAGTAGAACCAGTGTTCTCTGATGGTTCTGATGGTTAGTAGAACCAGTGTTCTCTCCTTGTTCTTCTTTTACATGTTTTCCTTGGCTTTTCTTGCATATCTTCACTTCCAAATGAAGTTTGGAATGATCAGCTTATGTTAAAAATTACATTAGATTGGGGCACCTGGCTGACTTCCTTGGTAGAGCACGCAACTCTTGATCTTGAGTTCAAACCCCAAGACTTAAAAAACAAACAGGGGCACCTAGGTGGCTCAGTCATTAAGCGTCTGCCTACGGCTCAGGTCATGATCCCAGGGTCCTGGGTCGAGCCCCACATCGGGCAACCTGCTCTGCAGGAAGCCTGCTTCTCCTGCTACCATTTCCTCTGCTTGTGTTCCCTCTCTCACTATGTTTCTCTCTGTCAAATAAATAAAATCTTTAAAACAAACAAACCTGAGATGACATTGAATTTAGAATACTTCTAAATACTTTGGGGGAATTTAGTGTAGAATACTTTGGGAATTTAGTGACCATTAACATCATGAATGGGTACCACCTGCTTTACATTAAAGGCTTGCCAGGGCAATGGGTTATCCATATGGAAAAGTACGATCCTAGGGGCGCCTGGGTGGCTCAGAGGGTTAAAGCCTCTGCCTTCGGCTCAGGTCATGATCTCAGGATCCTGGGATCGAGCCCCGCATCGGGCTCTCTGCTCGGCAGGGAGCCTGCTTCCTCCTCTCTCACTGCCTGCCTCTCTGCCTACTTGTGTTCTCTCTCTCACACGATAAAAATTAATTCAAAATGGATCATAGATCAAAACATGAAAGGTGAAACAAGAAAGGTTCTAATGAAAACAGGAATAGCTTTATGACCATGAAGTATACAGTATATTTTAAATAGAACACACACACGAATCAATGAAAATATTGATGAATGGGGCTTTATTAAAATTTAGAATTTCTGTTCATCAAAGGACCAATTAAGATAAAGAAGAGTCGGGGCACCTGGGTGGCTCAGTGGGTTAAAGCCTCTGCCTTTGGCTCAGGTCATGATCTCAGGGTCCTGGGATTGAGCCCCGCATCGGGCTCTCTGCTCAGCGGGGAGCCTGCTTCCCCCTCTCTCTCTGCCTGCCTCTCTGCCTATTTGTGATCTCTCTTCTCACTGTCAAATAAATAAATGAAATCTTAAAAAAAAAAGCAAAAGATTTTTTTTTTTAAGATTTTATTTCAAAAAAAAAAAAGATTTTATTTCACACAGAGAGATCACAAGTAGGCAGAGAGGCAGGCAGGAGGATGGGTGGGGGGAGCAGATTCCCTGCTGAGCAGAGAGCCCCATGCAGGGCTTGATCCCAGGACCCTTGGGATCATGACCTGAGCTGAAGGCAGAGGCTTTAACCCACTGAGCCGCCCTGGCGCCCCAGGCAAAAGATTTTAACAGGCACTTCATGAAAGAGGCTATCCAAGTGGCCAATTAATACATGAAAGGTGCTCATTATTGTTAGTAATTAGGGCAATGGAACGAAATACACCTCTCCACCTCCACTAGACGTGTAGATATTGGTGTCAGAATTGAAAGGCCCTGACACCACCAAGTCTTCATGGAGACAGAGACCAGAACTCGTCTACACTGCGGGAGGAAGTATAAATTGATGCAACCACTTTGGAAAATTGTTTGGCAGGAGCTGCTAAAGCAAAACAGAGTCAAATCCTGTGAGCCAGTCATTCCACTCCTAGGTGTGTACGTAGCACAAATGTGCTGTGTGCACAGAAGACGTGTACGGGGACATTCATAGCAGCTTCGTCCATAATAGTCCCAAACTGGAAGTCACCAACATGTTTTGCAACAGTAGAATTGCATACGTTGTTATATATTCACCACACAGGAGTGAAACATACAGGCCAAAAGAAACCAGAAACAGAGAGCTCTCTGTATGAATCCATTTACCTGAAGTTCAAAAAAGAGGCAAATTGATCTACGGGGCTAGTGGCCTGAATAGCAGGGTCCTTGGAGGATACCCCGAGGGAGCCTGCGGGTGCTGGTGGTGGTGGAGGCTTCGAGCTGGGTCGCACGGGGCATTTATAGGTGAAAGGCCATTGTGAGCTGACACACAGATCTAGGGACTTTGCTGTAAGTTACACTCGAAGTACAAAAGAAAAATACAGATCAGGGAACGAAAGTGGACTAGGGAAGAAAGAAGGTTAGAGGAGAAAGGGGTAGACGCAAAGAAAAAGAGAAGAGACGGTACACCCAGCAGCCTTTGCCCTTAAAGGCTTTCTCGAAGAAATGTCTTCAGATTGTGTGGCCTTAGAGGAAACTGCTGCAGAACCCCAGACTTGTGTTTTCATATCTGGAGATATGAGTGGAGGTGACATCCCTCAGTGTCTGCCTTGGGGACCAAGACATAATAGAGTCGAGGGCCTGACGGGGCCCCCAAGCCCGAGAGCCCCGCCCTGGCCAGAGCAGCACAGGCTAGGGAGGGGGGCAGACTTCTGAGCCCAGTTCTGGCTACATCTCCGATTCACCCTTATGATCCTCCATAAAGCTCTGTTTCAATGTGTGAGTTAACGCTGCTCAGGGGATCCCCTCTGTGGGCACAAGCCACCTCCCCGCTTTTCCTTAAACTGGGCGCTCTGACAGCAGGAGCTAACATGCAGCACGTCTGGGTCCTCGGTCGGTCTTCATTCATCGGGCCTTGTGGATGATCTGGAAAGATCTGTTTCTGGAAAAGCACCCAAGGTCATTTTCACCCAGGGAGCAGGAAATGGCCGGGAGGAGGTCAGGGCAGATGGAGGGCAATGTGCTCTTGAGGCTGTGAACAGGTGTGTATGTGTACGCGTGTTACGTAAGAACGTTACGTAAGAATGTTATGTTCATTGCAATAGTGGGGGAGTACTGGGCACAACTTAACAAGTCTGTGTGGGAGTTTTGTTGAATCAACCCACTCTGCACACATGGATCCACTTCTCCCGTCACACTTGGGAGTTCTGGGACTCAAGCAGCACCATCGGGTAGAACGTGGGTCTCCTGCAATTCCACATCTCGTAGTAGCCAGTGTTACCAGAGTAAAAAGAAATAGAAGAAATAAAATTTAGTGCTATTTTTAACTGTGTATCTAAGATGTGACCAGTATAAAAAACGTGAGGTACCTGGCATTTTTTCTATCAAGTCCTCGACATCCATCCACCGTGCAGTTTACCCCTACAGCACCTCTCGGAGAAACTGCATTTCTAGCCTCAGTAGCCACATGGGGCGGGTTGGCTACATGATCATTCGATTGGGCGGCCTGGCTCTGATGGAGGCCAGCAGGGCTGCAGGGGCGTCAAGGTGTCCTCAGTGGCTTAAGCAGGTTAGGAAATGGTTGGTGCAGGTCGGTAGGCTGTGCCTGGCAGGGTCTGGAGCCCGGGCTGCCTGGGCCACCCTGCAGAGTGGCCTGTGGGTGGGCAGGTGGGCGAGTTCGGACGAGGGGCTACACCTCGTCCTTGAATCTAGAACCAGAAGTTGCTTGGGTCACTTCCCCGCATTTCGCTGCACAACCACACCAAGATGTAAAGGGGTCTGTGGAATGTCTGGCTGGGCAGCCATGAGCCCAGGAAGGACGACAGATTAAGCGGGGGGGAATCAAGTCTCTGGCCCGCATGGGGTAGAGGCCCATGTGGAGGTGACATGGTTGCGTGCTGGCCTCGGTCCTGGGGTAGATGGCCATGGTGGCCCCACCACCCCAGGAGAGAGGCCCCACACCCGCAGCAGGGCCTGCTGCCTCGTGGAGAGTTCACTGCCGTCTCTTCTCCGCAGCCAGAGCACACCCTCGACTTCATCAGCAGGGAGATGTTCACGCGCGCCACCAAGAAGCTGCAGGCCCACGTCCTGCTCATCAAGTAAGTGTGAGCCGCGTGCCCCCCAACGCACTCGACTGCCAGGAACCCTCCGGTCTCCTGCGTGAGGCTGGGCCACCCCAGGCACTGGGGCGTGGAGGGCAGGCCTGGGGAGGGATGGGCGCCCCTCCCAGGGCGTCTGCAGAGGGGCACCCCCGGGCTAGGCGGACACTAGCCGGCCTTACCATCGGGTGTTTGCCCTGTCAGCTCCTCCCCCCCACCTTCCTCCCTGCCCCTCCTGCCAGCTGTGGTCCCACAGCCACAGCCGTGACTTCTGGGGACACACGGGGCTCTGGTGCTGAGCACAGGGGTTTAGGAAGCACAGACTCAAGTCGCAAACCCAAACACAGTGAGACACACTGTGCGTGCACACACACCTGCCCCCCCAGCCCGCCAGGGGACAGCTGGATTCTAAATGGCAGGTGACAGGCACTTAAGAAACCAGAACCCTCCTGCTGTGGGGCTGTCAAAAGGCGCAGCCACTTGGAACAGTCTGGCAGTTTCTGAAGCTGCCAACTTAGCAAAGGACCCAGCAGTCACCCTCCAGGGACACGTAGGCCCGACCTAGGTCCACACGGCAGCTCGTGTGCGACTGTCCAGAGCAGTGCTCGTCACATCTGCGGGGAGGTACGTACAAGCGGCCATACAGTGGGCTGTGCTTTAGCCGGGGGAGGGACCAACTGGCACGGGCTCCACGGGTGAATCTGGAGAATGTGGCAGAAAGTGAAGGAAGCCGATCACAGCAGTCCCTGTATTCCATGGTTCGAGCCACACGCCCGTGCAGAGAGCAGAGTCCGTAGCTACAGTTAGTATGTGAGCCCGGAGGCTGCGTGAGAACCTGAGGTTCGGGTCTGGGTTTTTTTGAGACAATGACACTGTCCTCAAATTGACTGTAGTCATGTGTGCAAAACTCGAATATACATGTGAAGTTTGTAAAATGATCTTGGGAAAGGTGTGGAGAGAGAAAGCAAAGGGCTTGAACCTGTCCCATCTCGGCTGTACTGTGCAGAGGCCATGGCCACCGGTGGGTCCCATGACCCCACCGGGGTAACCCCGCAGCACCTTGGCCACAGTGAGCCCCGAACAGTGGGAAAATCAGAGGCAAGCCCAGGCCGGAAGCTGGGGGGCGGGGAGACACCGCAAGGTGTCCCCAAGGTGAACCTTGATTTTTCTTACTTTCCAGAGCAACCCAAGGATATTTCAACGTGAGAAGAGAGAATGACACGGACAAGAGTCTCTTGGCTTTTGTGACAGGCACGCTGAAATCGATCCTGAAGGAGGTAGGGGCAAGAGGCTGAGCCTCGGTGAGGTGGAGAAGGGTCTTTGCCCGCTCCTTGCACCAGGGGCCCTGGTCCGGCCCCAGGTCCAGTGGGTGACTGGCGGGAACTCCCAGGCCTCACTCCCCATGGTGGTCTGCTGCCAGAGCGCACATGTAACTCCGCAAACACATCTTACTGGTGCTATACGTCTCCAGCCCACGTCTAACTTGGCCAGAGACCATCCCATCATTTCTAGGGTGAGCAGACGACCAGTCTCATCGGTGGGGGCTGGGACCTGGGTTTTGTCCCTGGGAGCACCTGGCGCTTGGGCCATCAGCCACTGTCAACACCTGCCCTGGGCCTCTGCAGACCTCTCCGCGTCACCACCAAAGGCGGGCCTGCCTATGGCCGGCCCGCAGTGCCTTCCAGCCTCCCGGGGAGGGTCACCCTTGACTACTGGCCCCTCCCTGGCCTAGCTCTACAACCTCACAGCCCAGAAGGGCCCAGAAATCCAGGATTGGGACATTACCCCCTCCCACCAAATCAGGCCTTTCTGACTCTGAGCCAGGCTGACTTAGCCAACGTGTGACTGGGGAGCTGTGGGACAGTCCCTGGGCCATGGTTCACTGTGGGGGACCCTCTGGAACCAGGCGGCAGCAGGCCCCAGGAAGGCCCCCGCACACCAGAGGGGCCACACACACCAGGCTTCCCCTTCCCTCTCCAGCAGTTCCAGTACACAGAAGTCCCGGGCAGCCACTATGTCCACCTGAACCAACCCCAGAACGTGGCTGCTATCATCAGTGCCTTTCTGCAGAGCAAGGACACGATCCCACACCATCTATAGCCGGGGCCTGGGACCTTGGAGGCCTGCTGCCCACGACTCACTGGCTGGATTCCAGTTCCAGGCCCTCCAGCCAGGACAGGTGTGGTGGGGACTGGCCTCACTGGTTCTGAAGCCCAGCAGGTGCCAAGGCAGAGAATCTTGGGCAGAGGCGGGGGGG
>JAQQSY010006569.1:0-10973 GCA_028646535.1 Procyon lotor
GGAAGATTAACATGATTTTTTTAAAGACAATACTTAGGGGACACCTGAGTGGCTCAGTGGGTTAAAGCTTCTGCCTTCAGCTCAGGTCATGATCTTGGGGTCCTGGGATCGAGCCCCACATCGGGCTCTCTGCTCAGCGGGGAGCCTGCTTCCCCCTCTCCCTCTGCCTGCTTCTCTGCCTACTTGTGATCTCTCTCTCTGTCAAATAAATAAATAAAATCTTTAAAAAAAAAAAAAAAGACAATACTTAGGAATGATTTCTTGAATGTAATCATACCATTGGAATTTGCACTCATTTACTTAAAAATCCATTCAGTGTACTTTGGACTTGGTCTTTTCGTAGGTACTTTTACTATTCACAAAGCCCTCTCAGCCACCGGGAACCTATGTGAATGCTACAGTGACCTTATGAGGTTGTCCCAACAGATACGATTGTTCTTATTACAAATCGAATTTTTATTACAAATGAATAAATGGGCTCAAGTCAGTAGAAAGAATTGCTTAAGGCTAGGTTCGCCACTAAAAGAAGAGTCCAGACTTAGAATCCTAAATAAATATTCTTTCTGCTATGCCTTGTACACATGAAACATATATAGATTCCTATTCCCATGTGGGAGCATTTGAAAGTTGGGGAAGATAAAGAAAGAGGCAGAGAAAGAAGATGGGTGGAAATAAATGATAAAATATTTATATTTTACACATATGGTATATATAATACTATTTACTGAAGTCCTATTTGGGTTCCAACAATATTATATGTGTCTTATCCACAGTATCTCTTTTTGTCAAAGTGCTAGGAAATGCTATTCTCAATTCACCCTTGGTGAAAGGAAGATTGAGAGGTATTCCTATCATAACGTGGCTGCTCACAAGTAGAAAACCCAGATTTCCAACCTAGGTGGCTGATCCTAAGACCTCCTTTTTGAGACGTCGTCATTGTAAATATCATCATTGCCAATTAAGAATCCATAAACGTTTTGAGTTTTCAAGTACTGTCTATGTACCAGGGGATGTTAAGCATTCTGTATACACCACCTTGGTTTTCCTCATACCAATCTTCAGAGAGCATCTCTAACAAGATATTTCCTTCCCAAAAGAATAAACTTTAGGTGTTAAACTATAAATGCAGGGCTTTAGACTTAAGAAGACACAGTGGGGGGCGGGCTGATTGGCTCAGTCAGAAGAGTATGTGACTCTTGATTAGGGTCATGAGTTCAAGCCCCATGCTGGGTGTGGAGGTTACTTAAAATTAAATCAATAAACTTTAAAAAAAAGATGATGATGATGCAATGGGGAGCGATCAAAATACCCTGCCAAAATGGAGATTGTCTTTAATCCTTGATGCTGCCTTCAGATCTCTTCCCAAGCAGGGTCAAGTAGAAAAGACTACGAACCAGGGACCAGGACTTGTCCCAGCAGACTGAATTAGAGAAAGCAGAATGAGTAAGCCAGGGGACCAAACACAGCATGCAGACCTTCTCTGGATTCTGTTTCTAACCAACCAAACCTAAAAAGACATCAAATATGGAGTAGGCATTAGATGACACTAACAAGTTATCTAGTTTTTGTTTTGCAAGGTTTAACAATATTACTACGAATGTTTAATAAAATATCGTCACTTTTTAGTAATGCTTATGCACAAAATGGACAAAATTTATAGGCAAAATTCATGATTTCTTGGGAATGCTCTAAAATACTTGAGCAAAAAAAGAAAAAGATGAAGGAAATTTAGCAAAAATGCTAGTAATTCTAGCTGATAAGTAATATTCTCCATTCTACTTTTATGTGTTTGAAATTTTTTGTTATAAAAAGGAAAGAAAATATGTTGGTGGGTGAGGGGGTTTTGAGAGGAAGGGTGGAGAAGAGAGTTTGGGAGGGAATGGTCCAGAATCAAAGTGTTGGGGGCACCTAAAAAGACAGGGACAATGCTAAAACCAAGAAATGAACTCCATGGGGTGCAGGGGGTTTGTCTGGAATCACTATATACACATGTGATACTGTGACCTACAATAAGAAATACATATTTGGTCTCCATCCCTATTCTTAGCACAGAGCTCCTAAAACCCGGGAAATTTCTGTTAATAAGGTGACTTTTGGAAAGCTCCTTGGTAACCTGAAGATGGGAACTGGTTGCCAATGGCATCAACCCTGTTTGGGTTGAAACTTTCGGTACCACCCGGAGATTGGGTTCAATCGCCAATGGGCAATGGTTTAACCAATTGAGCCTTTGTAATGAAGTCATCATTTAAAAAATGAAAGGACAGCCTTCTGAGAGCTTTCAGGTTGAGGAATGCGTGGAGAAGAATGGGCATGCTGGGCGAGTGGCAAGATCAGGAAGAGTAGGGAAGCTCAACACCCTTTCCCTGTACCCTGCCCTCTTGCATTTGGTTGTTCGCCATCTTTCTACTATAAACTGTTAATCTAGTAAGTAAGATGTTTCTCGGCCTTTTGGGAGCCTCTGTGGCAAATGAATCAAACTCAAGGAAGACATTATTGGAAGCTCCTATCTATAGCTGGTTGGTCAAAAGCCTGGGTGAAAACTTGGACATGGGATTGGCCTCTGAAGAGAGGGGACAGCCTTGTAGGGACTGAGCCCTTACCCATGGGATCAGATCCTACCTCCAGATAGATAGTGCCCTGAATTGAGTTGAACTGTAGGACACCCAGCCTGTGTCAGAGAATCACTTGGTGGTGTGGAGAAAAAAAACATCATAATACATCATCTCATTAAACCTCATCATCATGGATCCCATAGAGTATATGGAATTGTGCCCGAATGACAGATAGGAAAACTTGGGCCCACAGAGCTAAAGACCTTGGCTTCAGGTCCCCTGGGGTCCTGAGCCACAAAGGGATTCCAGATGGGTGGGGAAGAAAATGGAGAAGCCCATCAGGCAGGGATCTGAAGGTCTTTCTATAAAAGTAACACCAAATGTTTGCACTGATCTTCGTTTAAACAAGACACAAAAATCAAAGATTCAGAGAATTAAAGATGAATATATTCACTTGAAAAATGTAATCCCCCAAAAAAAAAAGAAAGAAAGAAAGAAAAATGTAACCCAAGGGTTAATGAAAACATAAGGGAGCGTCACAAATGAGAGTGCCCAAAGGTTGCTTTTCGAAGTTTCTAAACTTGTGTCAACCTCAACCTCACTGAAATTATTTCTAAGGTCTCACCCACAACTGCATGCAATTTGCACCCAGAAATTCCATCACACTGTAGTAGTTTGGTTATGAACTTGAAATTGCTTGCAGGAAGGGAGGTGGGGAGGGCGCGGAGGAGTAGGCTGGAAAGGGAAGGATAATTTAATCAGGCAAGGCTGAGCCCCTGAGGTGTGGTCTTTGAAGAAGATGCCAACCCAAAAGGCTGCTGCCTTGGAACTATGGCATCCAATTGAGGCAGCCTTCCAGTCATGTGCAAGATGGCCTCTTAATGGGGCAGGGGGGTTGCATTTCCCTGCTTTGTCTTCTCTACTCGGGAAACCAACTCATACACACTCCTTGAGCCAGATGCAGAATTCCACACTGAGGCTCCTTGTGTTAAGTTGTCAGGGAATGTGATTAGCATCCCATCTGCCACAACAACGGAACTTCCAGAAACTGTGTGACTTAAAAATAATAATAATAATAATAAGGTTGAGTTTGTGTTTGGCTGAACCCTTTGCTCACTGCGTGGCCTTGGGCCAGTCAGATGACCTGCTTGTGTCCTGATAAGTCAAACCAGCTGGGAAATTGAGTAAAAGACAGGGGCCTCGCTGGAAAACAGATGCTACAGCGGAGCTGAATGTTTTCTTGGAGTGAATAAATAGGGGGCCAGCCCAAGGGGAGGAGGGAGTGGTGAGTCGTTTGAAATAGTCAAGAGTGGCTCCAAGCTGAGGAACAGGGAGAGTTTACTAGAACCTCTTGCCAGCATGGTCAGCAGAGGTAGGATCTTGTCTGGTCAACCGGGCTGCCCACTCTGAAGACCTCACACACAACCCCTTGGCACGCTTACAGTCCCAAGAACCTCTGTGAACACTCCTGGATCAGAGGGACCCTCCCTTCAGACAACTTAACCCTCAAGGTGAAGGTCTCATGGATCATTTCTGTTCAAGTACCACCTCATTGAGGATGCCCTGCTGACTCCAGAGGTTGCAAGCCTCCCGCACCCCGACATCCCTTACTCTCCTCCCGGGTGTATTTTTGGCCAGCACCTTCCTTGCTACCCAGCATCTATTGGGGATTACTTCCGTTCTTCCTCTACCCCCATGAGGATGTCAGCTCCCCCAGGGATGCGACTGGAATCCATTTCATTCATGGCTGTGTCCCCAGGGCTGCATACGATCTCCACGATTCGTCTGTTTTCGCTGGGCTCCAAAGCCAGGAGGACTGGGGGTCACGGTCAAGATACACGGGAAAGCCACTAGTGTGCTTACTGAACAATTGGTCCAGTCGATCTTTAATAAGTGGAGTGCAACCTGTCAGTGTTCTCAGTGTGACAGGGCAAATGCTCCTGACATCAGAGGAACAGACCTACCAGAGGTCCCACTGCTCATGCCTGAATTGCTGAGGCTTTTAGAGCCTTCTTCCTACCTCCCTGCTCCCAGGATCACTGGGACCCAAGCCACTTCCAACCTGCTATCTGCGGGCTCTTCCTAAAATGCGAACCTGACCCTATGGTTCCCCCCCAGGTGGCTCATCAACCAAATGATAAACTCCAGCTTCACAGAAAGCTCTTCTTGATGGGAGCCCAGTCCTCTCTCCCTGCCCTCACTCCTGCCCCTTCCTCTGCCATACCCTCCCTGCCAGCCACACTCTCCCCCCCGCCACCCTTTCCACTTCCTTGGACATGCCATGCTATGCTCCAGGCCTTCAAATGTTTTTTCTGCTCTTCCCTGCTTGAAACTCCTATCTCGACTGGCCAGTGACTACTGGCTTACCCTACGAGCTCCAAGACCACCTCCTCTGGGGATCCCTCCCCTGTTTATTGCTCTTCACCCCCCACACACACACACTCCCACCCAGTACAGGTCCCTCCAGCATCTGGGGAGAAGCCCAGGACACTGTGCAGTGCTGTATTATAATCACCTGGATTTTCTCCTCTCTACTAAATGGTTAAGGTCTCAGGATAGGAATAGAGTCTTATTTACCGCCACACCAAGCCCAGAACTGAATGAAAAATCAAGTCAGTCTCCTTTCTCAGGTTTAAGAGTTCTCTGGCTGTCTTTGTCTTTACAGGTCATCTTACTATACCCAATGGGTAGTGAAAAGCTCCTGGGCTGCAGAGACTAGCTCTTCCACCGTCAGAGTTCCCATCAGGTGTGATAATTCTGTCATTCTCTAGTTCCCAGATAGAAAGTTAACATCAGGGGTGTTAAAAGATAAAGTGGGGCATGTTAAAAAAAAAAACTTAAGACTTTGTTTAGCAAAAATCGATTCCAACCAGGCAGCACCAACCAGAAGTGGTTAGGAGCACCCCCCAAACACGAGCTACAGAAAAGACTTAACGGAGCATGGAAACAGCAGCGCCCGGGTGGCTCAGCGGGCTGAGCCTCCAACTCTCAATTTTGGCTCAGGTCATGAAATCGAGCCCAGGTCAGTCTCCCTGCAGTCGGCTTGGGATTCTCTCCCTCTGCCCTTCCCCCTGCTCGTGCTCTCTCTCCTTCTCTCACTGTCTCTCAAATAAACAAACAAATAAAATCTTTACTAGATAAAGAAAGTATGGAAACAAAGAAAGTAAAGTATTTGTTCGGCCAGAGTTTGAAGTCGAATTGGCTGTTTGTGACTGATGGTCCTTAGTGTTCGGATTTCATAACACAGAGCCATTTTCAGGCTCAGATTTCGGTGTCCTTACATAGGCCACCTCCGTCTAATGACCCTCCTTGTTTAACTTAAAAGGAGTCTTGAAGGGCTAAAGTCAAGCAGATGCTTCCCTCCCAGGGGTATTGCTAGAAAGCACAAATGTGTAGGTAGCAGAGGAGGGGGACAAGGGGAGGCAGTGAGACCAGGATTCAGACCAAGTACCACACAGCCCAGGGGAAATCAAGGCCTCCTGTGGAGTCTGACTTCAACACCTCCCAGCTTCATGCCTTTTGGAAGTCCCAAGGGCTCTTGGGCCTCCTGGTGGCCTCTGAAGGTTTTCCCAGCAACCCCCAGCAAGGTAAAAGCCCCCGTCTGGGAGCAATAGAAATCGGAAGGTAGTCACAGGCTTATAGCCCACCTGCCCACGGGGCCCTCCATTGAGAACTGGCCCCTTTGAGCTTTTGTAGAGCATGAGGTAATGCCGAGCCAGGATTTCATGACACTCACAAGTATCTACAAGATTTCTTCAAGACTCCGCTTTCATACCTGAGTGTACATATTGCAACATATTTTTAAGGGCTTGTCTTTGTTTCAAGATAAAAAGCTGCTCAAAAGAAGAAAAGGAAAGCACACACACTTTCGAAAATTCATTTTCTTCAAGGTGGGAGGAGAGAACAACCTAGAAAGAAAGGAGTAAATTTTACTTTTCCAAATGAAATATATCAGAGAAACACTTGCTTTTCCTCCAGTCTTGGGGCTTACACGTTTCCTTCTGACGCACAGGGAAGACTCGGTAGTGGGAACACAGACGTGGCTGTTCAAAGCCCGCCCCTCACTTCCAGAACTCAAAATTGACTAAAGATGAGACCAGCGTCCTACAGGGGGAAGCTAACCACGGCAGTGCATAGATTCAGAAGAGCCTGAGCTGACTCAAAGATGGGTTGGGGGCCTTTCTCTTGCCAGCCTTCCAAACCTTCTCCATTCCTTGCTCCCCAGCCTGCCAACCGCTCAGATGACTAAGACATTGTCTCTTCT
Source organism: Procyon lotor (assembly GCA_028646535.1). Taxonomy (NCBI): domain Eukaryota; kingdom Metazoa; phylum Chordata; class Mammalia; order Carnivora; family Procyonidae; genus Procyon; species Procyon lotor. Next base: position 6,817 of record JAQQSY010006569.1, read on the forward strand.
TGCCTCATGAATCTGAACTCCCCCCACCTCCTGTGCTGCTCAGGTCCAAGCTTGCTTCTGAAATAATGGCTTCAAGTGCCCTGGAAGCAGGGACTGTGTGTTTCTTAGTCAACCATGCATTGATTGGCCCCCGGATCCGGGCCAGCACCTGGAACAGAAAAGGTACTCCCGAAACGTTTGTGCAAGAATAAAAGCTAGGCTGTGTGGATTTTTTTAGGATTCCTGATCCCTCCGCTGCATCTTTAGACCATGAAAAGGTAGCCCTATACCTCATTGTGCGTTCTTCAAAATCCTCTGTGACTATTATTTTCCAATGGACTGTGAAAAAGAATAAAACCCAGGAACCAGAGAGAAAGTAAGAGAGGACTTGCTTACGTGGCCTCAGGCTCAGCAAACCCACTGGTGCCGTTGGAACAACTCCCAAAATGCCCGTCCCAGGAGAAGGAATTACTATGACCTTAGTCATTCTCTTTATACAAAGTGGTACTTTTGCTTGGGCTGGTCTGGACTCATTGATCTACCCAATAGATGGTATCTCTTATTTAAAAAACAACCCGTGTCTTCAAACTTCTCTTATCCACTCACCTCCTTCTTTTTTAAAGACCTTAGTTAATTTAGACTGAAGTTTTCAATATTCTCCAGTCTTCTGTAGGTGTTATAATCAAACCTCTTCATAGATCTTCGCAGGAAATTTTCTTGAGCTGCTCTAACAAAGTACCACAGACTGGGAGGCTTAAACAACACACACCGATTTCCTATGGTTCTGGAAGCTGGAAGTCTGAATTCAAGGTGTCCACAGGGTTGATTCCCTCCCATACGTGTAGGTGGCCACTTTCCCAGCCACGGCATAGTGCCTTACTTCTTTGTGTCCATCTCTGGGTCCAAATTTCCCATATGCATGAGAACCCCAGTCGTACTGCATGAGGGTTCCCCCCTAAAAACCTTATTTTCATATGTTACCTCTGTAAAGACCTTATCTCCAAACGAGATCACATTCAAAGCTAGTAAAGGGGAGGACAGCAACATATTTTGGGGGGCAGGGGAATCCTGATTTAACCTGTAACAGTCTTTCCATACGATTTGAAACACCCAGGTTGAGAATTAGATGGGCAGCATCTAATTGTTTTTTGTTTTTTTTAAATCCCCACAATGCTGAAAATCAATGTATTGTGCAGATCACCAACTCCTTCCTCTCCAGCTCCCAAACTAAAAAACAATAAATAAATACATACATACATACTACATCCCTAAATGCCTAACTGCCCTTTATTTTATTTATTTTTTTAAGATTATATTTATTTATTTGAGAGAGAGAAAGAGAGCATGAGTGGGAGGGAGAGGGAGAAGAAGACTCCACACTGAGCACAGAGCCGGACATGGGGCTCGATCCCATGAGAGATCACGATCTGAGTCACAATCAAGAGTCGGATGCTTAACCAACTGAGCCACCCAGGCGACCCTCTAACTGCCCTTTAGAGCAATCCAAGCTTGCCTGCTGAACTTTCCCATTCCTGACAGATCAATAACCCTTTCTCCTTGATTCTACATTATTAGACCCAGTTTCTATACATTAGGCCTGTCAGCTTAAAGTAAACCAGTGGGCTTGACTATTATTAAGTAAATCCAAGCAAAGATGAGTGCTTTCCTGATCGAGGTCAGTAAATTAGGCATGAATTGCAGTACGTAGCCCATAAAGCCAGAAAAAAAAAAGCAGGCCCACCCCCAAGAGTTCACACAGAGAGGAGCCAACACATCACATCTGGACTGAGAGGCAAGAGCCAAGCTGTCGGGGTGAACCGAGTTCAGTGGTCATAGAAAGACACTGACAAATGATACGCAGCATTCCAAGATCAGAGTCAAGCTCAACTTTCACTTGGAGAGAGGTTTGAAGAGTTGCTGTGGGGACCTCCAACTCCATCCTGCTAGACGGAGTTCTGCCATCTTGCTCTGGCTTAAAAGGCCATTGGGATGTGCCAAATATTTCTCAGATGTCCTTCTGTTTCACCAGTACTTGGCCACTTAACAGGTGGCTACAATGAAACTGCACACCTTTGTTAATATCACTGCCCCCCCCACAAAAGAAGTGCTAGGGAAATAGTAACAATGTTCCTGAATGTCTCAGGCACCCAACAGGGCAAGGTGCACACCGGGAGAAGGTGTGCTGCCCCATCCAAGATGATATCAAATTAAAGATAAAAGCAAGACTGAACCTACTAGTCTAAATATCTTTGCTGAACCCTCAAAGATTGCAAGATACTTGAAGACATCACAGATGGCTAGTCTTCCAAAATACTAAAGTTTTATTTAAAAAAAAAAAAAAACTTTAGGATAGCAGGAAAGCACATTTCACAGTTCCTTAGCAGTATGAAGATTAATAACAGAAGAATCTTCTGTTATGTCTAACTCTGCTCTTCAAGATGGCATTTTGAACTGAGCAGAGCTAGTATTATTACCATCAAACTGCATTCGCCAAAAGCACTATTTCCTGATCAAAATAATTTCTATGATAGAAGATGCAGATGTCATAAGACTGAAATGTCTCCATTATTCAGAAAATGCTAAATGCTGATTTTTTCCCTTTTTTTTATATTAACATATAATGTCTTATTTGCCCCAGTCTGTGGATGTCAGGCTTACACATTTCACAGCACTTACCATAGCATATACCCTCCCCAATGTCCACACCCCAGCCACCCTATCCCTAACCCCCCCTCCTCCCCCTCTCCCCCCGCCCCCCCTCCCCCCTGCCTCCCAGCCACCCTTAGTTCATTTCGTGAGTCTAGGAGTCTCTTATGGTTTGTCTCCCTCCCCATCCCTTCCTGTTTCATTTCTCTCCCCCACCCCCCCAAACCCCTGCCTTGCCTCTCAAGTTCTTCATATCAGAGAGATCATGTGATACTTTTCTTTCTCTGACTTATTTCTCTTAGCATAATACCCTCCAGTTCCATCCACGTCGTTGCAAATGGCCAGATTTCGTTTCTCTTGATGTAAATGCTGATTTTTTAAATTTTATTTTTAAAATCTGAGAGATCGAACAAGGGAATATGAGCACATGGATTTTCTTGCCCAAAGACAATAATGATAATAATTTGAAATTTCTTTCACCAAGCCTTCCCGGAAACTCATGATTTTCACCTTAGATTGGACCAGTGAACCATGAACAAAAGTCTAAAAGTTTAAGAGCGAGAATCTCGTGACCTTTTTAGAGGGGAGGTAAAATTCCGTATCACTTCTAGATGCCTTGAACCCAGACATTTTGCTTTGACAAGAGCTGTTTTTCCAGAAGAATTCATTTAAAAAAGAAAAAAAAACGGCTTTCAAAATCTGCCTTTCTATATTGAGATTAAGGGAAGATATTTTTATCAACATTTTCAAGTGTTTCAATGCAGGTTCAAGTTCGGGTGAAGAAATAGGTGTAAGGGAGGTTTCTGCTTTCCTTTCGTCTGCCAGGAATCACAGGCAGGCAGTGTCCGAGTCTTCTACAAGATGTGTGTGGGTGCCCTCAGCCAACCATAAAGGGTCCTGGCTTATTCACTTACGTTATGGAAATATCTACAGCTTTGGGCTCTATAGCAGGCTTCTCATCAGAATTATTTACTGCTGCCAAGTCCACACAGCTTAGGTCACCAGGACCCCAATTCAGTGGCTGAATACAAATGAGCAGGCATCTGCCCAGGGGCCAGAGGGGAAGCTCTCATCCCCATTTGCAGAGTCACAGACGGTCTGAAGTTTTCATGCTCAGCTTTGATCTATGTCTCGTGATTCAGGAAAATGGACTGACCTAAGGATCCTTGTCTCATTCAGTTGACCACCAGTGCCAAATGGATTTGGAAGAAAGGGCAATCTATAATGACCACCCTCCTGTATTAAAGGGGAAAAAAAAGTCCATCCTTCTCTGCATGGGTCAACTTGGGCCCATTCTGGCTATTATTCCTTCATTACTGCCCTGCTTCTAACAGTAAACTTGTAGCTAAATATAACCAGCAGGGCAATTACATTTCAACCTTCTCTTGGAATCTAGACTCCGTGGTAACCCTACACCTCTCGCCACTGACCTCTTGGGGAGGAAATCGGTGTCCTCTGCTTTTGGAGGAAGTGAATTACCCCCTAGAGGCCCCTGGTCACACGATGACATTCCATTCTATTTGTGGGCAACA
>JAQQSY010006570.1:0-10973 GCA_028646535.1 Procyon lotor
GGGGGGGGGTGAGGAGTGGGAACAGCGTTCTGACACAGAGCCCCTCGGAGGCAGAGGGCCAGGGGCCGAAGCGGTACGCTCCTCCTGGCCCCTTCCAGCTCTTCCTTTCCCTGGTTGATAAAGATGGCCAAGGCTCCTCTCATCTTTTCTTTTTTTCTTTTTCTTTTTAGATTTTATTTATTTGACAGAGAGAGGGAGAGATCACAAGTAGGCGGAGCAGCAGGCAGAGGAAGAGGGGGAAGCAGGCTCCCCGCTGAGCAGAGCGCCCGATGGTGGGACTCGATCCCGGGACCGTGGGGTCACAACCTGACCCAACGTATCAACCACTTAACCGACTGGGCCACCCAGGCACCCTGGCACCACTGATCTTTAAAAGATCTTCACAGGTGACCTTCTGTCAAGCCGTGGCTCTTATCTTTCACGGTCCATGCATTGTCCGCTTTTGTGAATGAACCATCAACTCCCTCTGGGTGTCCTTCCTGTCTCCCATTCATTTCTGGGATCATTATAATCTCTGATTTCCATGGGGGTGGTAAGGACCCCTCGTGTCGGCCTGCCATATTAGGGTGTCCAAAGGACTCTCATAGGGTGGACTAAGGCCCTTGGCCCAATCCCCAGAACACAGGAGGCACTCGAAGGAGTTCTGACCCTCCTCTGGATCTCATTGCTCACAGCGAGGCCGAAAGCGGGTATTTTTAGTCCATCTTTGCAGATGGACACGGACCCTGGCCCCTTCAACCAGCAGATAGCAGACTGAGTCTAGATCCTGCTCCCATCAGACCTTCTAGAACCCTCTCCGAAAGGTCTCCGGCAAGTCCGGCCACGTTTTCGCAAACCTCTCAGAGACTTCTGGCCGCCTACGTCCTTTCTCCTTGCCATGCTAGCCTCTTCCGGTTCTTTGGCAACACACACCCAATTCTACTGCTGGACCCCACCCGTTTTGGTCTCCATTTGTCTTCCTTCTCCTCCTCCCCTCTAAGCGTTCTCAGCCCTTAGCTCAGCCAGTATTTACTCCTTCAGGGCCCACATTTGGGATGTGACCACATCAGGGATGACTCTGGATCTCAAATCCACACCCACTTACTTCCTACATGGAAAAATCTGAATGTCCCGTTAGCACCGCAGACTCAACATAACCTCCCCGAGTCAAGAATCAGGTCTCAGCAGATGTGTCCTTGGGACCTAGTCAAGTCACTGTTTTTGATGCAAAAGTGAATTTGTCACCTTCCCTTCCAAATATCAGCCCTTCCTTTTAACTTCCTCGTTTCTATTAATGACCCTGCTTTGCTTCCTGTCGCTTGAGCTCGGAGTCTCCGAATGTCTTTCACTTCTCTTCTCTTGCCTCCTCCCTTTGCGAAGAAAAGTCGTGGTGTTCAACAGATTCTACCCCCGACAGTGCTTCCCATCTGTCCCTTTTATTCCGTTGCCGCTGCCGCTGTCCGGGTGGAGGGTGACCAACACTCAGCCACCGCCCACACCACAGCAGCAATGTCGTTTTGCTGAGTGAGACTCCCACCCATGGGTTCTCGTTGCCTTCGTGAATTAAGCAAGGGGTGGGGTGAGGAAGGAACGCATGTGAATATTAATAACCTTCCCCAAAGCATGAGCCTTGTCTGCAGCTGCAACCCAAATGGCCAGAAAAGTAGAGGCGAGGACACTAGAGGGATATTGCCTTATTTTGTGCAAAATTGTTGTAGGAATGTCCTACGTAGTTCTGATCACGAAACCAAATGACGACTGAGGCGATGGATGTTGTTTGTGCAAAAGGATGCTCTTCACTTGTCTGCACATTGAAAGAAGAAATCAGGAAGGATAAACTGAGGGGAGTCAGACTTACTCGGCAAGTCCCAGAATACCAAAATAAGAGGTACCTCCTTGAGACCGCAGAAGAATGAACCCAACGATACCTATAAAAAGAAGGTTTACTTTATGGAGCGGGGACAGCCGGGGGCGAATGGAGAGGGGATGCCCGCCCTGGAATACTTACTTGGGGAACCCGGGCTGGGTGGGGTGTGTCTAATCTCTGATTCTCAGAGCAGACAGGGTCATCGTGCGTACTTTTACAATGTGTCCCTCTGGTCCCCATCAGGGAAGGACAGTGACCTGATGGACCACAAGCCAGACCCCGGAGAATATGGATTTTAGAAGGCCTAGATTCAGGGCACCTGGCTGGCTCAGTCAGTGGAGCGTGAGACTTTTGATCTCGAGATCGTGAGTTCGAGCACCACATTGGGGATAGAGATGACTTCATAAAAAAAATTAAAAAAAAAAAAAGGAAGCCTGGATTCTAGTCCAAGCTCTGGTCCCTACTGGCTATGTGACCTTCCTTGACCGAGTCACTCTTTCTCTGAGCCTCAGTCTACTCATTTGTCAAATGGAGATAATACCTACCTCACAAGATTTGTAAAAATAAAAATCAGCTAAATACAATAAAAACTAAAAACACTTGACAGTTTATGAAGTAATATACTCCATATAAGGGATTTATTCTTTAAAAAAAAAAAGATTGTGTTTATTTATTTGAGAGAGAGAGCACACAGAGGGAGAGGGAGAAGGAGATTCCCCGCTGAGCAGGGAGCCCGATGCGGGACTTGATCGCAGGACCCTGGGATCAGGACTTGAGCCAAACACAGACGCTTAACCAACTGAGCCACCAGGGACCCCAGGGATTTATTCTTATTGCTGTTGTTTTTCTATCAGAAGTGGCAGGTTTTTGGTGTCAGCATCTGTTTCTCTGGCTACCAGTGCTGATAACTGATGTTTCTTGAGCATTTACTATGCACTAAGCATAAGCATTTAAATCACTTAAACTCATTATCTGTTTTAATCCTCATAACAATCCTGCAAGGACCTCAAAGACGCGAAGGGGGCCGTGTCTTAGGGGGGCCGAGGAGATCGTTCCCTTAGAGAAAACCTCCTAGTACCCAGCTGACCCCAGAGCCACATAGGAAAAGGGGTGATCTCAGAGAGGGTCGAGGTTCCCATGGCTCCCCTGCCCCACAGAATCGGGCTCCCCGCTCCCCGCCATCCCCGATCTCTCTCTCCCTCAGAGAGCTTAGGTAACTTGCCCAAGGTCCTGCAACTTCCAAGCAGAGCTGAAATTCGTCTGATCCTGTGATTCTTGCTCTTTGCACCAAACTGCACTGCCTTGACGAGAGGAGAGTCCAAATGGTAAACGATGAAACCCAAAACCATTGACTTGCTCCTGCAACAGCTAGTCATTGAGGGCCCATTCCTGCCAAGCTCAGAGTGAGCAAGCAAGCAGTAGTCCTCTACCAGGCGGAAAAGCAGCACTCAGAACCTTAGGTTCTGCTTTCAAGTTCCTAAGTTCAAGTGCATGTGTTCAGTCCATCACATCATAGTCTTTAGAGCTGGAAGGACCTCATTATCCCAACAAGATGGCTAAGGCCTAGAAAGGACGAGGGGCTTGACCAAGGCCACGTAGCAGATAGTGGCCGACCGAGGACTAGAAATTCAGGTTTTCTGACTCAACAGTGAGTGCCTTTTGTATATGATCTCATTATCAGCAACAACCCAAACAAATACACACGGCAGGACCTGATTCACCACCACAAATCGTACACGTGCATCTGAGCGTGATGCTTAGAGTCTAGGAGCTCCAAAGTGTCAGAGCCCGGGCCCTGAAGGTTCCTCCTGCCCTCATCCTTCGCTGCATCTGGGCTCTGTCCCCTTGCCTTGCAGCGAGCCAGGGTTGGAGGCGCCACTCTGCTTGGCGTGAGGACTTGCGGGGGCCTTAGCGGGCTCCCCGGTCCCCAGCCCTAGCTGGCTCGCTGCACACACCTGGCTGGTGCACTAACTGGCGGATGATTTAAAGGAGGGAACACACAGACAAGTGGGTGTGACCTTACCATCCCCATTTTACGGTTGAGGAAATCAAAGCGCGGTGAAGTTAAGTAATTGGCACCACTGAGATTTGACTTTCAGGTCTAATTCCAAAGTACAAACTCTTTCCAAACTAGCATTGCTTCAGGCAACTCATTTGGCCGTTTTGATCCTCTGTTTTCCCATTTGTGGAAAAAAGATCCACACGCGCCCTGATGACCTGAGAAAGCCCGTTAGGACAATCACTCGGTGCAACAGATAGGAAAGCACTTTGAAATTGCTACAGATAGAGGCTCAATAAGGCAGGTGCACGGCTATATAGAGAGAGAACATTTACATACGTCTATACATTTGGAGCTGGAGGTAACTGGAGGGGAGCCTTGCCATGTCTGTTCTCTCTTCGAGACAGAGAAACTGAGGCCCGGAGACTGGCTTGTCCAGAATCACCCAACAGTGAGGAAATCTGAGAGGTTTCCTGTTTCTAATAGGAGTTGACTGGGCAGGTGGATCCACCTTCAATGAAATCCACTAAAAATCGGGTGACTCCTGACGCACAAAGGCTGGTCAGTCCTCAGATGACCTATCCCTGTGCTCGCTGGGCAGCTTGCGTCCCACAGGGTCATGATCTCAGGGAAATGACCCCCTGCTCTGGCATCACCTCAGCGTCTCTCCTTGGAGGCCGAGCAAGGCCAGAGACAACCAGATGTTAGGGGTGCAGAAGTAAGAACACCAAATGAGGGCCGGATGGAGCCAGGATCGTTGCCCTCCCTTGGCGCCTCTTGAACATGATTTTGAGTCGATTACCTCTAAATCCTACTTCCCCCAAGAGCAATAGGTTGCTTCAAGTTCAAGGCCCCACGTTCCCTTGTTTCAAGGTAGCCGTGATGAGGAGGAGGGTGGGCAGGATGAGCGGGGAGCCCGTGCCAGCCTGGAGTTGGCTTCTGGGAGGAACCGCCTGCCAGTTTTCTGAGTCATCTCGGGGCCCTGTCTAGACTGGTTCTGGCAGGCTGGCAAACACCCTGGGCCTCCAGGCCTGTAGGAGAGATTGACCCCGAAGCAAAAGAGGTTTCTAGTTACTCTGCTCGCCTCCCGTCTTAGGCTATGACACCCTGTGTGGCTCCGGGAGAGGCTTCCTCATGCTTGTTGGCTGCCGCTCCAAGCCCCCAAATTCAAGCCTACATCCTGTCCTGCCGTCTAAGAGATCCCACGTCTGCCAGCTGAGCTCCACCTCCGACTGTCTCCGCAGCACGTTTCCTCTGCCCTCCAGCACTGTTCCTCGGTGCTGAACCGTCCGAGTTCAGCCAGTCGGGTCTCTCTGCCAGGGTTCCGCAGACGGCACGTCGGGCCCTCTGAGATCCGGCGCCTGCCTCGCCGTCCTGGGCTCTTCGCTGTCCTCCAGTCGCCCTACCCTGCCGCCTCGACTTCTCTCAATCCTCCTGGCTTTCGGTCCCTGCTCCGAGAGTGGGGCGCCCTCCCTCACCTTGCCTGCCTGCAGCTCCTGCTAGACCTCGGTGTCCAGCTTTTGAGTCGCCTTCACTGTGGCCAAGCGGGAAGATCCCCGCTCTGTGCGCCCACAACCAACGTGGTCTGTGCATCGGTGCATCTTAGACCCGTTGGCTCCCGCAGCGGGGGGGGGGGGGGGGGGGGGGGGGGGGGGGGGGGGGCAGACGCCTGCTCTGAGCGGAAGCCCCAGGCCTGGGGCGCACACTGCGCGCGCTCACGACACGTGTGGGGTGGCTCCAAGGGGAGCTTCGGGGAAGGAAGTCGGAGCAGTGCGGTGGGGTGTCATGCCTGGTGGCCCCATCACGGAGCTCAGCGGCCAGGTCCTCTCTGCAAGCAAGCGTAGTGCCTGCCTTTGGGCCAGCTTCGCCTCTCTGGTGCTTGGAGGCTTCCATGTGCCCGTGGGTAAATCACTTCATTCATTCATTCAGCACTTAGAGATGTGGTGGTGGCTTCACCATGTGTCCCCTGAGCCAAGCTGCACTCCATTCCTCAGGCTTCCGTTCCCTCCAGGGTCCTGGCCACATGGGCACTGGCCCCAGGAGAAACGGGTGCGGGATTTGGGGGGCGCAGGTGGCGGGGCAGGGCGGACCCACCGCCTGGGAGCTCTCTGATCAAGCCCTGCCTGTTACTCTGTGACAGGCGTCGTCCTCTGAGGCACTGGAGGCAGGAAAATAAACCAATTCTCCTCTTTCTGGCTCTTGGGTTCCCTGTTTGTCAGATTGGGGGAGGAGGGATGATTAAATGAAATAAGACTCCCATCTGCTCTGTCAAGTGTCCGAGGGCACAAGCCCCCAGGGAGAGGCACACGGAAGCCCCCACTGCAAACGCTGCAGCTTTAGGGAACCACTCCCCTGGGGCGGGCTCAGGGGCACCAGGAGCTAGGCTTCACTGACCTTGAGGTGTGTCTGCTCACGGCTAAAAAGAGAGACCTTTGGGCTCGTCCCCCAGTTAGTTCAGACAGACAGCCCATGGTAGTCTTTTTTCTTTAATCCTGAGGTCGAAGACCTCCCAGGCCTAGTGTGGGAGGCGGGAGGCATGCAAGCAGCCTCTACCTGTTTCTCATACGATTGGAGGTGAAGGACCAGCTTTAAAAAAAAAATTCCCATCCATCGCAGATGGACACTTTATCGTAAAATACAATAAAAGTGAATCATTAGAATAAAAGCACTAAGAAAAAAAAAATCAAACACTCTCCAAGCCCGACTCTTTTATTATCAGAGTCGGTAGGCACAAAACTTCTCCACGGAGTTCCTATAAACACTTCCAAGAGCTTGCTCTGGAAGTTGACTTCAGCGCCTCCGGGTAATGATTTTTGGACAGGCGCTGACGTGGGGAGGGCCCTTAGAGGACGTCTGTGGCGCCCGAGGGGTCAGGGGTGCAGCCCACGTGCCCCGATGCGTCCGCACTGCGGCTGAGGCTCTTTCTGGGGCAGAAGGAAGAAATCAGGCCTCGGGGCTGCTCACTCTGTGACCTTGCTTCTAGCCCGACCCCCTCTGGCTCCCGGTTTCTCATCTGTAAAATGGGGTGCTGTCAGGGTGCTGGGGGGTCATGTTGTAAACTCTCCCCGCATGTGGGGAAGACCCTCGGAGCCCAAGCAGGATTCAGCAGCGTCTGCCAATCGGCAGGTGGGCAAAGGGGTCTTGAAGGAACACACTTTGGGAGTCCTGGGGCAGACAAAGGTCTGGAGAGAGTGGCATCTTGCTTAGCACCACTGAAGGATGGTTTTCAGGAGCTCTGTCTGAAAGTAAGGGCATGTGGGCCGCGGGGCCCAGAAACCCAGCAGGACACGAAGAGGAGAAGGGCTTGAACCGCCTTCCTGAGACACCACTGGCGCTTGCGACGACGACGGTGAGGTCTGCAGGGAACCCCGTGGGTTTGGCTCTCAAGGCTTCTGCTGCTCTGAGAATCTGGGAAGGTGACCTTGGGAAGCACAGGGTTTCCCGCAGCACTGGCTGAGCAGGGGTGGTCCCAGCAAAGCCCGTTCTTCCAGGAAGTAAAAGTGGACGTGTGGATGGGGCGCCTGGGTGGCTCAGTTGGTGAAGCGTCGGCCTTCAGCTCGGGCTTTGGTCCCGGAGTCCTGGGATCGAGCCCTGTGTCGGGCTCCCTGCTCAGCAAAGGAATCTGCTTCTCCCTCTCCCTCTGCCCCTGCTCGTGTGCTCTTGCTCGCTTGCTCTCTCTCTCTCTCTCAAATAAATAAAGAAAATCTTAAAAAAAAAAAGTGGACACGTTGGTTAAGTCACAGGAGACACCCTCGGTGGGCCCTGTAAGGACTGGGGGACACTCTGATTTCCAGTATGCATGCTCAGTGGGGCAGGATCCCACCCAAGGGGGCAAAAATTGCTTCTTGGGGGAGGGGCGGAAAGAATCTTGCTCTTTCTATATATAAACACAAATATAGAGATAGTGGGTAATCAGCTATCTGTGGCATTCAGCTTTTAAGAGGGGTTAGGATTGGGAAAAGGGCGATGTCTGATAGGGCTCCTAAGGGGTACAATAATGAAGAAAGGGTTTGGGTCCAATATCCTGGCCATATGTAGAAAGATGCAATGAGACGGTGAAATCCACTCCTACCCAGGCTGTGTTACTCGGAACAACCCCAGACTCCTGAGCACCCTGCCGACGGGGACCTCACAGGCGCCCGGGGCCCTCTGAGTGCCCGCCATAATCTTCAGCATCAGGCTGCTCTCCTCCAAAGCCCTGCTCTGCCCATCCCTCCTCGACTGTCTTAAGAAGTTGCCAGCTTCGGAGGCGTGGTGCAGACTGGTTAGCTCTCACGAGCCAAGTGCCGGCTCCTGCTAGGGTCCGTGATCAAAGGAACGAGTCTGATACAAAGCGAAGGTCAAGCAAAGCTTTATTCCGAGCCAAGCAGCGAGAATTATGCTGACCGGTCAGGGCCGTCTCTATGGAGAGAATGACCCCGGCCAATCTCACAGGCTAGTTTTTTGGTTTGTTTTTTTTTAAGATTTTATTTATTTATTTGACAGAGAGAGAGATCACAAGTAGGCAGAGAGGCAGGCAGAGAGAGGGGGAAGCAGGCTCCCTGCTGAGCAGAGAGCCTGATGCGGGGCTCGATCCCAGGACCCTGAGATCATGACCGGAGCCGAAGGCAGAGGTTTTAACCCACTGAGCCACCCAGGTGCCCCCACAGGCTAGTTTTTATAGGGAAAAACCGCAGACTACAAGCTGACTGTAGTCATGTAGCTGGCAAAGGCCAATTTGATCTTTATTGGTTAGAAACAGAAAAGTTGCACATGTGCTTTTTACTGGTTGGATGTCTCCACCTGGCCTGGCATGCTTTTGCTTTCTGGTCCGGATACTAGGAACCAATACCCGGAACCGATACCAGGTAGTTCCTGGATGAAAGTTAATAAACAACAGTATGATTGACGATGTTATGGCTGGCTGGGCAAAAAATGGAGTCGCTTTAGCTAAACTGGTCCTAACATTCCCCCCTTTCTTTGGAAATTAGTCAATTCCTTGACTTTCTTGTCAATTCCAAATCCTCCTGGTGTAAGGGATTATATTGAGTCCGCAGGACTAACATTTTTATCACTCCAATTCTCTTTTGTACAAGTGACATTAGGGCGTGTATAATACAGGGGCCAAAAAGTAACATTAGCAGTAGTAAGACCAGAGGCCTGGCTACTGCTGATATTAGGAAGGTCATCCATGGCGACCAGCTGAATAAGTTTTCATATCATCCTGGGGAGTCCCTGAGCTGTTGTTCGCGTTCATCTAGCCTCCTTTTAATGGCTGCCAGACTGTTTTTGATGACTCCTGTATGATTGACTCAGAAGCAACATTTTTTTCCCCAGGGCTATGCAGAGTCCCCCTTTTTCTAGAAACAGTATGTCAAGCCCTCTTCTGTTCTGTAGGACTACTTCAGCTAAAGAGCTCAAAGAATAGGTCAGCATCTACTTGGGACCCAAGAGCCTCAAAATCTACTTCTTCAGGGGCACCTGGGTGGCCCAGTGGGTTAAGCCTCTGCCTTCAGCTCAGGTCATGATCTCAGGGTCCTGGGATCGAGCCCCGCATCGGGCTCTCTGCTCAGCAGGGAGCCTGCTTCCTCCTCTCTCTCCGCCTGCCTCTCTGCCTACTTGTGATCTCCCTCTTTCTGTGAAATAAATAAATAAAATCTTTAAAAAAAAAATCTACTTCTTCCTTTATTAAAGCTGTGGTTCCTACTGCTGTGGACCCTGCTATCCCTGTCACAACTTGTGCTGGAATTAGGATGGGAACCGCACACGCTCTGTTCGTTCTATCCCTGCAGTAAGATGTCGGAATCTCTTGGGTCTTCCAAAATGACACAGCCTTCAGGCTCCCTAGTAGGTTTCACAGTTATGTGGGGGTCATGAACTTCTCCCCAGGCAGAAGCTGTTGTTTCACAACCCCATTCTGCACAGTAATAATCAGAGGTTTCTCCACATCCCATAACAATAGGAGTAACAATGAACTCATTGTCTTTTGAGTCTTAGCCTTAGTCCATGGTCGGTGGGGTCCATCAGCAGCGGCTTCCATCTCTGGGGGGCCTCTTCATCCTTGGCTCGTTTGACGTGACACGCGTGAATCCAGGCCCTCATGCCTTCTACTCTTATTGTCGCGGGGGTGGCCAGGATGACAGTAAACGATCCCTTCCAGCGAGGCTCCAAGTTTCCTACTTGGTGGTGGCATATCCCAACCAGGTCACCGGATTGGTAAGGATGTGGTTTCACCTCCGGCTCAGTGTAGGCAGCTCGGATCCCCGTGTGGGCTTTTTTAGGACAGACTGTAGCTCCTATAGTGACTGGAGTACAGACTGATCGGTCATTCCTGCTAGGGCAACCTCTTGTAGCCGTGGGCAGAGTGGAGGGGGTTTTTCAAACATTATTTCGAATGGGGTAACCTTGTTTTAGTAGGGTGTACATCGCGCCCTAAGGAGGGCAAAGGGAAGGAGATCCATCCATCCACCACCAGTCTTCAGAATTAACTTTGTCGAGGTCTTTTTAAGAGTCCGGTTCATTTTCTCTACTTGTCTGGAGCTCTGGGGCCAGTAAGCACAGTGTGGTTTTTAATCAGTGCCCACGGCCTAGGCCAATGCCCGTGAGACCGAACTCACAGATGCAGGGCTGCTATCTGACCCGATCGCGAGAGGCAACCCAAACCTAGGAATTATTTCTTCTCTGTAAAATCCATTTCCCAGTAAATTCCTGGTTCCCTACCTCTCTCTCTCTTTCCTCTTCCCATCCTGGTTCCTCTTGCGTTTACTGCCTGACATGGAGCACATCTATCACATCCTGAACCATGCGCCCTGGCTTAGAAACCTGAAACTGCTTGCCCACGAGTTCCTTAAGCTTGTGTGTTCCTAAATGAGTGCTCTGATGTATTTGGTTCACTGATGTCTTTCCTAGTCTTCGAGGAAGGATTAACTTTCCTGTCCTAGTCTTAGCCCAATCCCCTTCATAGTCTAATTAAGTCCATTTTGTAAATATTTTAAATCTTCCTCTGAATAGTCTGGTTTTTCTGGTAGGGCTGGAGCTGGGAGTGTAACCAGTTTTGTTTTGTTTTGTTTTTAAAGATTTTATTTATTTGACAGAGAGAAACACAGCGAGAGAGGGAACACAAGCAGAGGGAATGGTAGCGGGAGAAGC
>JAQQSY010006571.1:0-10973 GCA_028646535.1 Procyon lotor
CACCCCTGCAGGAGCTGGGTCTGAGCGGGCCCGTCACCCCTACAGGAGCTGGGTCTGAGCGGGCCCGTCACCCCTACAGGAGCTGGGTCTGAGCGGGCCCGTCACCCCTGCAGGAGCTGGGTCTGAGCAGGGCCCGTCACCCCTGCAGGAGCCGGCTCCAAGTGGGGTCTGCGGGTTGGAGATGGAGCACTAGGAAACCAGCCCCAACAAAGGGTCAGGACTGAGAAGCTCACGGTGAGGAGGGTGGAGTCTGGCGCCCGGGGTCTGGGGAACCTCAGACACTGCTCCGCCAGGGATCGGCCTGAGGGGCCATTGGTCGCCACAGGCAGCCGTCCGCTCTTCCCCACAGCGAGGGAGCAGCGGGCCACGACTGTGCCTCCTTGAGAGCTGTCCTGAAAAGCCCGGATAAAATGGGCGCGCGCCCACTCTGCGAACCAAAGCACGTTTCCTCGTGCGTTCTCTCGGGTTACGAAGGAGGGAACCGAACTCCAGCTCGAGTCAGGCCAAGCACCGATTTTCCCCAGCACTCAGCTTTCTCCTCGACATTACTGGATCAGGGGCGGTGGGGACATGAGCAGGAAGCTCCGATCAGCCAGGACGTGGGATTTCACCGCACCCACCGAGGCCGGAGGACAGCCACCGACGGCATTCACACGGGCCGGCCACGGGGGGGGCACCACAGGGGGAGGCCCCATGGGCACTCTAGCCACTCCCACACCCCGGGGGGGCTGTGCCCGGGCCGGCTGGCAGGCTAAGGACGCAGGGCAGGGCTGTCATCGGGTGCAGTCTGGCTCCCAGACGCGGGGTCGGGGGCGGGGGGCACCTTGCAGAGAACTCTGCTCTGTCCGGAGACCAGGGCTGCAGCCACATTAGCAAAGCCAAGCAAAAAGTGGGAAAAGCACCCTCAGGCTGAGTGTAGCTCCCATCTGGCCCCTGGCGACGGCTGGCTTTTTAATTAAAGGAAGAAACAGGGCAAGGCCCTCCAGGCACGAGCCTCGGGCACAGCGGGGTCCATGCTGCTCACCCATCAGAGGTCTGCCTGCCCCCCCACTGCCATCCCTTCTGGCAGACCCCTCCCTCGATCTTCATCGCTTCACCAATAAGTGAGTCTTGCTCGTATTTCTACATAAAGTTCTGTGAGCGTTATCCCGCAAAGTGCCGATACATCTGACCGGTAAATGAAATGTCCAGAAAGGCCATTTCTCAAACACACACACACACACACACACACACACACACAGTACAAAGCCCCATGGACACAGATCTAACCCTATCAGCTGTGCGCCCTCACGATGGGGGGCGACCAGCCCAAGCGCTCCATCCCCTACAAAGACCCTGGCGCCCTTTCTGGCTTGCGAGGCCTGTGTCACCGCGCGTCCAGCCACGGCTTATGTAGGGAAACTGAGTGAGTTCAGATCTAGAGAAACATCGCTCGCCTTTGTACCTGGGTTCCGTGGAGAAGCCACCTGTTCTCAAAGTGCTGATTTCAGGCACCATGTGGAACGTCCAGGCGTCAGTGGTGGACACAAGGCAACATATCATCTAGAACCTTCTCCTCCAGCAGCCGGCCCTCCAAGCCCCAGGAAGACAGGCTGCCACCAAACAGGGCGGCAGAGGAGGGTGTGGAGACGAGATGGGATGGGCAACCCTACGGGCGTGGCCGCCGCCAGCAGAGAGCCGCACCTCATGGCCTCTGGAGACGCGCCTGAGTCGGCGACCAGCCGCGGCACCTGCCCCAGGACGGCTCCCGGCAGGAAGGTCCACCACCCAGAAACAAGACCCCCTTCCCAGGACAGCTCCGCCTTCCGGTATTTTTCCTAAACACCCTCAGCCCAGATCAGACATACGACAATCTCTATGAGTTTCAGTTCATGGGGGCAGCACCGGACCCCCTCTGGTTATCGATGCTGGCCGACCACCCTCTGCAGTCGGTAGTCGGTCCTGCTGGTGTGCGTCGGTTCGCGCAGGCCAATGAGCTCTGTAGGGTAGATTCTGAGACTATATGTCTCTTTTCACCATCATGTACCTTTCTACGGGGTTCTCCTTTTGTAAAACCTCAAACCTGAACCCTGTAAGACCCGGAGTCCACGAGTCCTCTGCTCCTAATACCACCACCTGCAGAGCGTCCTTGGGGCATGAGCCACACCGGCTCTCAGGGGGCACGTTCTCTCCGGGACACCCCGTTTATCAGTGAGAGGGCAGAGTGGCATCAGGAACATGTGGACTCCCCTGGGGACCCCAGAGCTGGCAAGATCGCTCCTATCAGGGGCTCTGGGGGCAAAGCCAGGCAAGTTTATTGCTCTGTTCTTCCTTCCAGACTCACTCAAATTACTTTTAAATGCACTTGTGCCGTAGTTTGCGAAGCCAGAAGTATGTCCCCCTTGACCCTGATGTATTCTGGTCACACTGAAAATTAACAGAGTGACCAGATAAATCAGTCTGGTGCTTAGAAGTAAAATACACTTGTATAAATATGGAAAACTACTTAGGTGTGGTCATAACAAGTTTTCAGTGTATATTTTCATGGGCTCTGTGCCCCAGATGCAGTGGGAGACTCCTGAGCTGGAGGGGGGGACTGGAAAAGCTTTCCTGGGGGACCTGGGGACAAAGGAGCAGTGAGGAAGGCATTCTGGGGGCCGGAGTGCACATGGCCCCCCAACCCAGGGCTTAGGATCCAGGCCCCAGGCTGCACAGAGGGCTAAGCATCACCCAGCCCACCAACAAATACCTAGTGAACACCTACTATGCACCAGGCTCCTAGCCCAGCACTGGGATCACCGCGGAGACAGCCCAGTGTGGACACAGTTGGACACTCGTGCAGCCGGTGGCTGGCCAGGGGGCGGCTCAGAGGAGAAGCCAGGCCCCAAGCTCGCTGCGGGGGTTGGTGAGAGCCGCCCCCTCTCCTACCGCTCCCGGGGCAGCAAGCATACCTCCCCCTCCCTTGCACACCGCTCGGTGAGTAATTACAGAAGGCACCAGACCCAGGTCTGCCCGGCTGGAGTTCTGCTCCTTTTCTGGCTTGGACGTGAAATGGAAGGAGAGACGGGCTCGGCGGCTCTCTGATCCCCACGGCGTCCGTGGGCTGCGGGCAGGCTCCAGAGACCAGAGGGGCTTGGTGGCACTGCCCTGCGCCCATGCCCTTCCTCAGCTGTGGGAAAGGGGCTTGCCGGACCCCCGGCTCCCTGGATCTCGATAAGCCGTGGCCGTACTAAAGGCCAGAGTAAGGAAGGGTGGGGGGTTGGGGGCAGGGCCCTGGGGGCAGACACAGGCTCTGACGACTGCTCTGCGGGACCCACGGGGGCGAACAACATCTTAGCCTCTGCCCAGGACCAGGGCCGGCACAGTCTAGGGTGCCAGAGCCCTGGCCCATCCGGCGGCCCTGCATCCCCCTTCCCCAGCAAGGATCTTGCCTCTGTTTCCCTGCAGGCCACCGAGGAAGCTGGGAAATATCTCCCACCTGACCTAACGACAGGTGTCGCCCCTCCCGGCCTGCTGTGGGGCAGGGTTGTCTCCGGGCAGGAAAGGCAGTGCCGAGGAACAAGAGCAGGCTGGCACGGAGGCCCCGTGCTCACCACCCAGCCGCCCCGACCAGCGGGGCCTCCTCTAAAGGGCAGGGCCCCCCACCCCCCTTCCTCCCCCAGCCCTAGACACACATGCTCTGCTCCCTGCCCTTTGCTGGTGCATCTTGCCCTGCACTGATCACAGTTACTGGGGCCCTACCTGAGCAAGACCCTGCGTTAGGGTTAGGGACACGATGATGACAGCCCCACCTGTGCGTGTACACTGGTGAGACCGGCCTGTCCACGTCAGTCCACGGGGAGCCGTGCGTGCACACAGGTCGGCCCGTCCCGTCCGCGTCAGTCCTCGGGGAGCCGTGCGTGCACACAGGTCGGCCCGTCCCGTCCGCGTCAGTCCACGGGGAGCTGTGCGTGTACACTGGTCGGCCTGGCCCGGCCACCTCAGTCCACGGGGAGCTGTGCGTGCACACCGGTCGGCCCGGCCCGTCCGCGTCAGTCCACGGGGAGCTGTGTGGCCATCCCAGCAGGAACCTGCACCTCCTACCGCCAGCAGACGAGGCCATCGGTGGTTGGGGGTGTTACAATTTCTGCCCACGTCCCACAGCACACCGAGGACTAACGCCCCATTCCTCAGTCCTCGACAACCCCTGACGGCAAGAGGACGGGCCTGTGCCATCTGGGCCACAACCGTGTAACGTATTACACAGTAAATATGAAACGGCCTTACAGTTCCAGGCCATTAAAACGGCCGTTTCCAGTGTCAGTACGGCAAGTGTGACGACTTATCAGATGAATGATTAACGCACACTCGGGCATCCTTTGTGTCCAAATCTGACATATGCTTCAGAACGATCGCAAACGGCACTTCTGCTTGGACGGTGACAGCCGCCTTCTGAACCACACCCTGCTCCCTCTTCCCGTGTGAGTTAGTGCCGTTCTCGGGGGCTGCGGGTCTGAAAATGTGCCGCCTTCTCCACGCAGAGTTCCGCTCTCTGAGGAAGGCTCACAGCTCGGCCGTCAGATAGGAAGGAAACTCGCGACGATCTCCCCGTGGAAATCAGGAGCCTTGCCCGCGTGGGTGTGAGCGTAGGTGCGGGGGCTCCCCGACGGGACAGGAGAGGGCTCTGGACTGTGAGCTGGTTTATTCAGCGCAGCAGACCCCTGCAAAGGCTGCTCACACAACTTCTGACGTGGGGCTCCGGCGGGATCTTCTGGGTGATTTTTCAGACACCCTACCCGAGCTCTCAGGGCTCTGTTCACGTGGCCACCTGTATGGGCGCGGGTGACCAGCCTGCCTTGGAGCATCTTCCGGGACCCATCGGCCCGCAGGTCTGCTTTGAGCTCCAGATCGGCACCTTGCAGCCCCCTGGGCGATCTCTGAGCCCCCTGCTCCCTGCGCCCACTGGTCCTCGGGACCCGCTGTGACCAGCTCCCTGAGGACCCACAGTCCACACGCTGAGCACCCGCCCTGCCCCAGGAACCGCACCGCCGAGTCCCGGCTGTCTCCCTGGTCCTCTCCCCCCTCGCTCTGCCACCTGCCACGGTGAGGGCAGCCCGAGCCCGCCAGGGCTTTATGGAGGACACATGGTGTCTCCAAGGTCCTCCTGCCGACTGTCCAGTCCCTCAACATCCCCAGCTCCTGAAAATGCCAGCCCTGTCTTCCAAGAAGCTGGTGTGCAAGCCCCAGGGAAGGCCCTTCCGCCCCCCCTTCTGGGCGCGGCCGAGCGCCCCTGGCCAGGTTGTCAGAGCCTTCTGACCCCAGGCTTGTCTCTGAGACAGAGGTCACACCAATCTCGGGAGCCCGGCGGGATCGGAGACACGGAGGAGAGCACCTGGCGTCTCTCTGTCCCCGTGTCCCCTCCCCCGAGTCACACGGACGGGACGGAGGGAGCAGCACAGTGTGTGGACATCACCAGGAGGAGCTTCCCCGAGTTCAAACTGTGATGAAACCCAGTTTCTACTCTAACGAGAGCATCTGAACCTCAGGTGTTCTGCACACAGTAAGGAGCCCAGTTCGTGGTCCCGGGAGGTAAACCGGGGTTAACGACACAGTTGGTTCTGTGCTGTGTGTCTTTATGCACCAAGCGCTTTGACCCACGAAGGCTGCCAACGCGTCACGCTGGAGAAACCTGCGCGTCCTCCCATTTCACAGACGGGCACAGTGAGGCTCTGAAACCCAGGATGGCGGCTGGTGGCACCGAGATGCCCTCGGGTGCTAGAGCCCAACATGCACCTCACTAGCTTCTCACAGCAAAAAGGCTTTGAGGGGAGCAAGACCGCTGCAGCCCAACAGGGTTCCCTCTGGGACACGTCCTGCGCCCCGGACACAAGCACCTGAAGGGAGCCCAGAGCGCAGAACCAGGCTGGGCCGGGCAGACCGTAAAAGCTGGGGTCCCGCCGGGATCATCGGGAAGGGCCTTCCAGGACTGGCTCAGAGGGGGTGCCGTCTCTGTTTATGGGGCACGGTACCCCCCACAGGCAGAAAGGGGAAAGCAGAGGCGCTCCTCTCGGTTTTAACCTAATGATTCCAGGACGCCAGCTCAGAGCACTAGCCGCTGTGCTCCGAGCTGCCCTCATGCCCCCCCCGTGCTGCTTTCACACCCAGGACGCACTTGGATGCTGATAAGCAAAGCAGCACATCTGAGGGGGAACCCCGAGTCCCACAGCGAGTGTGGAAGGGCTCCCCCAACGTCCCGCAGCACGCACTCCCCGGGAGGCAGCTGGAGAACACACCTGTACAGACGCACACCGACGTCACCCACCAGCCCCTCCCGGGAGGGCCGGCTCTGACCCGTGCAGGCAAGAACCCCCAGGTTGGCACGGGCCGGAGACGAGAGCAGCCAGGCTCCTGAACGCAGACCCCACGCCAACGACTGTCTCTAAACCACCCCATGAGTGGAAATGACGTAGGTGCCCACCCTGGAGGAACACACTCTGGGCCCCGGGTGTTAATTTTCCTTAAACATCTACATGGCCTGACTATCCTCACCCCAAAGAACCCCGGTCAGTCCCCAAAACGGGGCACTACCTTTCCAGAGGAGTGGGGAATCCAAAAAACGACTGGGTTTTTCAACATCTCCTTCAGAACCATAAAAATGTGGATTATGCCCGCGAAAATCAGCATTCAGCAGAAGCAGGTTTTCTGCTCGGCAGCCAGGGAACTGAAGTGAGGTCTGATTAAGCAGACAAGCAAAGAAAGTGGGAGACAATCAATGGGACAGCTGGCGCGCAACATCCCACAAATTCAATTTCAAGGCATCCAAGGTAAATTAGCCACATGGTAAATACATGTAATCAAAAATAATTATGGCTTATAAGTTTTAAAGCTCAGGCAACGGAAACTAGGTTCATTTTGAATAAAGAGGAACCCTGCTCTTGCCTAAGGGCGGATGGGCGATGAAACGCTGAATCCCACTGTTCCTGGACAAGTTGGAGGGGACTCAGGTTTCCTGATTCAAAGTCAAAGCCCTGAAACCAGACAAGGACCTGAATGCAGGGATCCCCACGCCCGGGGGCTCTGCCGCTCCCGCAGCTGGGGGCCCGCACCCCAGGCCGGGTGGGCTCTGTGGGCTCAGGCAGGAAGGACGCACCCTCCCCCACCCCACCCCCAGATGCTCACCTGCTCGCAGCTGGGGGCCTGCACCCCAGGCCGGGTGGGCTCTGTGGGCTCAGGCAGGAAGGACGCACCCTCCCCCACCCCACCCCCAGGTGCTCACCTGCTCGCAGCTGGGGGCCCGCGCCCCAGGCCGGGTGGGCTCTGTAGCCTCCGGGCAGGAAGGACGCACCCTCCCCCCCAACCCCTCCCCAGGAGCTTACCTGCTCTCCAGGTGTGTCCTTGGCCTCCGGGCCTGGCCCTCTGCCCTGGCAGGCCCCCCAACACGGCTACTCTCCATTCAGAGGCCTGCTCTCCAGAACTTTCTGTAGGCATGGGCCCGCCCATGGGAAGGGACCACCAGGGCTGGAGATGCCATGGCTGGTCTGAACCCAACGCAGCAGGTGTCCGCATGGAGGGCTGCCCTCTCCGTGCCTGGGCATGGTGGTCTCAGGAAGACCACCCAACGGGGCTCAGAGCTGGCAAACGGGAATGCAGAAGGCACTTGGGTGCACTGTGACCTGTGCGGAGGTCACCACAGGCCTCAGGCTTTGCCTCAGTCTCCCTGCTGCCGGGTGGTGGACGGGGTGGGGGAGGGGAGCAGCCCTCCCCCACCCTCGGGGCTCAGCTCAGCCACACGACCACACAGAGCCTGAGTGCATCAGGCAGGCTATGTCGCTGGCCGTGTGGGACTCCCCCCGGGAACGGACGTGGGCTCACCTCTAAGACGTACACTGTGATCTTTCCAAAAGGCTAACAGTCACAGTGATTAAAATATTGATCACTTATAAATAATGTTCTTTACATTTCAGTTTTTAAGCAGAAAGGGGAACTCTTCTCTGGCTATCAGTGGAGCATTTTATGTGGACCAGAGCACTGTTGTCTTTAAAGTCAGCGCTGCGCGGCGATGGGGACGGGCCAGGCTGGGGACCCCCCTCGCTCACAGACGGTCCTGCCGGCTGGCTGCCACCAGACCCTCCTGCTGCCCGCTCTTCCCGGGGCCCCGCCCCTGACACCCACTCTCCCCGACCTGGCAAGGCTGCCACCTCTCCTGCCCAGCCCCCCACCCAGCTTGTGTGTCTCGGGGGGCTTCCCAGCAGCCAGAACCTGGACGCCTCCATGCGCCTTGGAGCGCAGGAAAGGCACGCTCACTACCCTGTGCGTCTCTGGTCCTGGTTTGCCTGTGGGTCCCCGTCACCGCGGGGCCCAGCCTGGGGTCCCGGTCCTCCAGCATGACCTACACGGCAGCACAAGCCTGTGGAACTAATGCTTCCTTCAGAATCCTGTGTATCCGGCGCCTGGGGGCTCAGTCGTTAAGCCTCTGCCTTCTGCTCAGGTCATGATCTCAGGGTCCTGGGATCGACCCCGCATCGGGCTCTCCGCTCAGCGGGGAGCCTGCTTCCCCCTCTCTCTCTGCCTGCCTCTCTGCCTACTTGTGATCTCTCTCTGTCAAATAAATACATAAAAAATTCTTTGAAAAAAATCCCTTTTCATTTTTTATTTCCTTCTGAACGAACGGGCAGGGGAATTAAATGCCGGCACATAGCACATCGAGATCTAAGAAGAGCAAGTCGGGCTGGGCGATGACACGCACGTCACATGGTTCCCACCTTGGTGCCATGAGCCGAACCACCTGCTCGAACATTCACCCCACGGCCCTAAGGCTGTTCACCTTTGCTCCGCACGAGTGAAGGCCGCCGTGACGTAAAGGTTAAGAAACGTTAGCTGCAAATGCCAACCACTCATTAGCACACTCATCGACTTCTGATGCCGGAGGTGGAGGAACCCCCCCCCAACCCAAGATGCATTGGGCTCTTCTGCACGGGAAAGCGGACAATGAAGAGTCCAGCAGTGGTGGGGGGACCTCCTGAATCCCACGGCAGCCTGGCTCTGGAAGGTTGTGACTGTGCCCTCCTGCTGCATCCACCTCCTGTCCCTGCATTTTATGGGGACGGGCAGTGGCCTTCTGTCTCCCCCTGGGGCTGGTCCCGAGCCCCAAGGTGTCTCTGAAGCAGAGGGGAGGACAGTGGTGGGTAGCCCACTGCCTCAGCCCTCAGCTGCTCGGCACAATGACCTGACGACCAACACGTCTATGGGAGCACGGTTTAGCAGGTGGAGGACGGAGACCCCTGGGTGCTCCCCCCCGCCACCACAGCCGGCCCGTCCACAGCCCCAGAGAGCAGAGTGAACGGGGACCCACCCCAGCCCACGGAGCAGACACGGGCTATGAATCCGACTGCCTGTTTTTGTGCTGGGGACACACGTGCACGCTCTGAGGACCGCCACCGGCCCAGTCCTGGCTCCGGGCAAGTGTGGGCTGTGGGCTAAGCCCACCCTGCGGGCAGCACTGTGGTCCGTCAGCGGGGCCGACGCCCGCAGGCCAGCCCCAGAGCACGGTCAGGGCACACGGTCCTGAGTGCACCTGCAGAGACACAGCCGGGGACAATCCCCTGGGGATCCTGCCACGTGAAGACACTTTCATAAGACATCCTGCAAAGAGCACGCGAACTTCTGTATATAATTATGTTTCTACTTTCTTGGTTTTATGTCTACACATGTGATAGTTAATTTTCTGTGCCAACCAGCCTGGGCCGTGGGGTGCCCAGGTGTGTCTGCCGGAGGGTTCCGGATGCTGTTAGCCTCTGCACCCAGGGACCGAGTGAAGACGTCCCCTCCCGGTGGGGATGGACACCATCCAATCAGGCGAGGGTGGCACAGAACAAAAAGATGGCAGAAGTATGACTACCGGGCTAGGAATCCACCTCCTGCTCTGTGTTCCCGGATCTCAGGCCTTCAGACCAGGCTCTGGCCTCCCTGAATCTTAGCCTATCGGCTCCTGCGAGCTGGTTCCTGCTCATAAATCCCATTACAGTCCCACAAGCTCAGGATTTCTCCACATCGTTCTGCAGACACACGAATGTAAGTGTAGACCCTGTTGGTTCTGTTTCCCTGGAGAACCCGAACACGATATGCAGACACACGCGATGCCTGTGCATAGGGACACGTGGTTATGCCATGTGCACTCACACATATATGCGTTTGTGTAATGTGTACTCCTTTAAAGGGGGACCTTCGCTTCTACAGATGATTTGGAAATTCCAACCGTTAATATTACAGTATCTGCTGAAGGAAAACTTCAGCCTTTCGTACGGGGCACTGAGCGGACCACCCTCCCTGATTTCAGCGGCACTAAACCCGAGGCAAACGGGGCGCCGTGGCTGGGCGGTCCCTGCCCCCCGACAGCGGGTCCGGAACGCTGACTCTCAGCTGCACACACACCTGCTGAAGCGGAAGCTGCATTTTAACGAGACCCCCAAGGGCACACAGATCTGGGACACGCTCTGACCCGGAGAACACTGTCGCCACGCACCCGGCCCACTGCACGGGAGCTGCAGAAGCCCCTCCCTCCCTGCCTGCACCCCCACCTCAGGCTGGCGGCCGGAGGGGGCGGCTCCCGCCCACAGCCGTGGGGGCCGGAACCTCGCACCCCAGCGCAGCTCCCCAGCTCAGCAGGGCGCCTGCCATCCTCAGTCACGACAATGACGAGAGCGTTCCTGCCAGAACGCCTGCTCAGTTAAAGAACCGGACGTCAAACACAGCTACACCTGTACAACCTTCCGGCCGGGGGTGTCCCTACGCTCTGTTCTTGGGACAGGCTCTGAGGTCTGGGGGATCCCACCGCGGTGCCGGCCGCCTGAGCTCTGTCCACATCCTGCCCCTGGGCTCCTCCCGGGGCGCTCAGCCGCCTCGAGGGCCTGCTTGCAGGCTGCTCATGGCCGGAGCCACCAAGGGACAGAGTTCCACGTGCTGCTGGGGAGACACAGACCTCCGTGGGTCCGGGGAAGGCAGCTCCCAAGGGGACC
>JAQQSY010006572.1:0-10971 GCA_028646535.1 Procyon lotor
CCCCCCCCCCCCCTCCGCCGTGGACGGACCTACTAGGCCGAAGGACCTTGGTTCTCAAGGGGCTTTGGAGGCCAGGTGGACCCCTCCGGTGTCTGGAGGCACAGTGGGAAGGGAGAGGGTGTGTGTGCAGCGGTGAGTTCTGTGGCTGGGCCTCCGACCGGCAGGATGTTGGGCCATCGAGTGTGCTGGGGATGTGTCCTGTGTCCCTACTGGCTCTTCTTCCTGCATGGGTGTGTGTGTGTGTGTGTGTGTCAGGGTGGGGGGCGCCCTAACTGCAGGGGCGCAGCAGGCCCTCCCGTGGCCTTATCTCACCTGAGCAGCTTGGAGCAGACCCGGCTGGGCTAGGGGAGGCTGGGGGAGAGAGGATGCCAAGGTCACTCCCTGCTCCCTGGTTCATTCTTGAGCCAGTCCTGCTTCCAGAACTTGGAGTAAGGGGGTGTGGCCCTGGCTCCGGGGCCCCACGAGGAGGCTGAGCTTGGCAGCAGCTTAGTTCAGACCAGAAGCCCGGAAACCTGGGTCCCTCTCTGTACCTTCCTCCGTTCTCCGGCTGTGCTTTTCTCTTCCCGGCTTGTGGTGGTGGGAGTCGGGGGTCCCCGGGAGGGGCAGCCAGCCTGGGCTGCCATGGGCCATGACCTAAGGGGGCTCCTGCCCCAGATGCCTGCTTCCAGAGGCGGTCACCCCTACAGGAGAGTCCTGGCAGGGATGAGACCCCTGCCCAGAGCCAGCAGCAGGGATGGGTGGCAGCTGGGCCCTAGGCCCGGGACTGGGGTGAGCATCTTCTCTTGGTGGGGGATGTTGACCGGCTGCAGTGGGCACCCGTGTGGTTGGCACCAAGTGGCTGGCGGAGTCGGCATGTTACTGCGGGTGACCACACCTGGCAGTGGTAGGGGTCACAGAGAGCCCCGGGGGGGGGGCTGCGGGTGTGCAGGAGAGTCGGGTCCCAGGAGCTGGGCAAGACTTGCTTCTTTCCTCATCTGCCCTCCTCAGTGATCGGGGGAGCTGCCTGCAGGCGGAGGGAGAGGGGCGCCCTCCAGGGCCCAGGCGCCCCCCTGGGTCCCCAGGCTGAGCGGTCTTTGCCCCGTGAAGCCTGAAGAAGGGTCCCTGCCAGCAGCAGGACAGACGCGCTCTGTCAGTGTCCGGTGGGTCGGAAACCCCTTTAGGATCCCCTCCTGGGCGGGATAGTCTGTTTCCCTTTTATTCCACAACTCTCCCTCCCTGCGAAGCCAGCTGGCCCCCCACTGCTGAGCTGGGCACGTCCCTGCCCCAGCGCGGTGCCCAGCCAGGGGCTGAGACCCAGAGGTCAGAGGGGGCATCGGAGCCTGCCCACAGCCCTCGAGAAGCACTTGCGAGGCGCCGTGCGAATGGTCGGGAGGCTGAGTCCCTGTGCCGGCGAGGCTCGAGCACCCTTCCCCGCGCCCCAGCTCCTTTGCTACCTGGGGGTGCTGGCCCCCCACTCCATTTCCCATGGTCACTGGGAGACCGCTGAGCGTCATGCCTTAGTCTCCCCTGGAGCTAACTACAGGTCACGGCCACGGTTGTGGGTGGGGAGTCCCCGAAGGGCTGGGCACTCACCTGTGTCAGGCCTTTGACCCCGCCCTGCAGGGCCGGGTGTGGGGGGAGGTCATCCCCTGCAGCTGGGGTGGGGGGGTTGTGTCTGGGGGGGCAGCCATGCCTGTCCTGGGTGTGGCTCCCAGAGGGAGCCGGGGGACCTGGTGGGGGGGCAGGAGTCCAGGCTGCAGGTACAGATGGGGGAGGGGTGTGGGGAGGGGGGAGGTAAGGGGTCCCGAGGGCACCATCCCTCACCCCTGCTTAGAGATCAAGGTGCAATGATTTCTCTAACCCTCGTCTTGGCTCTTCTGTCCCCCAAGTCCTGCCTGGCACCCCTTTACCTCAGGGCCTCGATCCTGCTGGAGGTAGGCCCCTGCAAGGCCCTGCCATTGACCCCTCGAGGCACCCGCACCCCTGGGTCCTCCAGCAATGCTGTCCCCATTCCACGCGCTCCCGGGGCGCTCGGGTGTCCCTGGCTGAGACCACGGTTCCCGACTGGGCCTGGGGGTGCAGGGAAGGGGGAGGGCGGACTCAGCGGATAATTGACTCTTACTGATGTGCCCCGTTGGATGGGTTTTTCCTTGGAGGCTCCTGCTCAGGTCTGGGAAGGCAGGACTGAGGCCTCCAGCCGTGGGTCCTCATGGGGCGGGAGACAGTCCTCACCTCGCCGTCCTGGGCCCGAGCCGCCTGGTCCTGTGTGGACGGGCTGGGTCACCGGCTCGTCTCAGCGAAGCAAACAGGCCCGCCTCTTGTCACCAGTGCTTGGAGCTGGGGTGACCCGAGACGGGGAGCTGGGAGACACAGGCACCACCCAGAGGAGGACAGGGACAGAGGTGCTGGTGGGGGGGCCCTCAGAGTTCAGAGCCAACTGACCCCCAGAACCTCTCCTGCCTTCCCACAGCAGATGGGGCCTTTGCTGGGGATGGACAGCTCCAGCAGGGACACAGTGGCCCTCCTCGGAGGCCTGCACAGGTGTCGGGCAGCTTAGGGCCAGGGTCCCCACGACAGGGGCGGGGGTGTCTCCCGGGAGCCCCGTCCTGGTGCAGAGGGCCACGTTCAGTACGTGGGAGCAGGTGGGGTGGACCGTGGGATGCCGGGCGTGGGGTGAGGGTTTGGGGCTGTTCGGGTCCCCACGGTGACAGAGGTGGAGGTGGAGGCCCCAGGGTGCGGGGAGAGGGAGGAGGTGCTCTTCCGGCCCTCCCCTGCTCTAGGTCAGAGAGCTCAGGGCCCCCCCAGGGCAGTCTCCGTGGCCCGAGTGGTCCTGGGGTTGGGGGCACCTGGGCGGAGGCGAGGCTGAGCCTAGCAAGGTCAGGGTGCTTCTGTGTGTCCTCTGGCCAGGTGCCCAGCTCCTCCCAGACCTGGATCAGCCAAGCTGAGGGCCCCCCTTCCTGCTGCCGCCTTGGTGGGCATCCCTCCCGGCCCCCTTCCTGCCTCTGGGCTGCTCCCCACTCTGCCTCTCCCTGCGCTTCTGGGCAGGGTCCCCTGTGCATGGCTGGGGTGGGGGTCGGAGCCTTGTCTGCCTTTTCCCGCTACCCAGGCCACCGTAGGACTCTGGGTAAGTGCCTCTTCAGGGTCCCCCTTGGCCCAGCTGTACCCCAGGTGATGGACTGCGGACGCCCTCCCAGTGGGCAACCTGGCCTGCTGTCACTGGCCCTTGGGCGAGGCCCCTGAGACTGGTGGAGGAGGCGACACGTGGCGGCAGAGGTCCCGTAGGGCTGGGGTCCGTGACCTGCCCCCAGTCCTCCCTGCAGCCCAGAGGTCCCAGGGCAGGGCCCGTGAGCGCCTCAGACCCTGTGGCTCCTCTCGGCCGCGGCCTCTGATGGTGCTGGGCAGGTCCCCGTGTCCAGGCTCCTGCTTCTTTCTGCCACAGGGTGAGGCAGGGGGTATCCTGCTGCCAGCATGGGGCGGGGGGGGGGGGGGGGGGGGGGGGGGGGGGGGGGGGGGGGGGGGGGGGGGGGGGGTTCTGTGATGGGATTGGGTCTGCAGGGCCCCAGGGAGCAGGTGCCGGGGCCGGGGTGCTTGGCTGCCCCACTCAAGGCTCAGAACACTCACTCTCCTCTTTGGGACGAGCCGCTGGCCGACGGGACAGACGGGGGTTCTGGGGCCTAGGGATGTCGGTCTGCCCTGCGGGGGCAGTGCGGGTCTCCGGGTCCCCTCCCGCGGCGGGGGCAGCAGGCAGCCGTGCTGTGCGCAGACGCAGCCTGTTTCTGAATTTCAGGGCAGCGGCGCTGATGCGGGAACCACGTGTGTGTCTGGCCGGGTTGGTGGCTCCCTGATAGGTTGGGGTCCGTTAGGGGCCCGTTAGGGGCCACGCGTGACTCCAGTGGGTTTTGTGGAGTCTGGCCCGTTGGGAGGGCGGGCGAGGGGAGAGGCAGGTCGGCCAGGCTTGTCTGGAGAGATCCTTCTGGATCTAAAGCAGACGTGGGTAGGGCTCGATCTGGGGCAGAGAGGCATGGCCGCAGCCGTGAAGGGCTGGACTGAGGCTCGCGGGCCGGGCGGTCTGCGCCCCAGCTGCACCTCCCCGTCTGCGGCCCCAGACCCGGCCTTCTGCCGCGCGGGGCTCCGTCTCCCCTCTGGCTGCCCGGAGCACCGGCTGTGGCCTCTCCCTCCCCTCCCCCAAGCGGTGCTGGTGAGGTTCTTGCATGGAGCCCGACGGGGGGCTGGAACTCACCACCCTGAGATCCAGACCTCAGCTGAGAGCGAGAGTTGGACACAAACAACTGAGCCATGCAGGCGCCCCCCTCTTTTAAAAAAAAGTTATTTTTAAGTAATCTCTACACCCAGCTTGGGGCTTGAACTCACGGCCCTGAGACCAGCGTCTCATGCTCCACCGACTGAGCCGGCCAGGCGCCCGTTTGGGGTTCTTACCTGTCCGCTGGATGCCCCTTCGTGGTCTGGTGAGCTCCTCCTCGCCCTGGAGGGTGGACTTGACCTTCCTGAAGCTGCTGGCCTGGGCTGTTCTGCTCCGCTCCCTGCCCAGCCCCCACTCCGGGGACGCTGGCCTCGGGGGCCCTCAGCCAGTGGGGCTGGTCTCCTCGGGTCCCAGCCTCAGGGCTGAGGGTGGCGCGGGGGGCCTGCTGGCCCTTAGGGACATTAACACAGGCTGTGGTGTAGATCAGTGAAGGGCCTGACGAGCGGTCACCCAGGTGACAATGTCCCGTCAGTGTCAGCCCAGAGGGAACCTCGAGCCCCTTGGCTCGGTCTCCCTGACTCCGGCCTCGGGGCAGCTGCACACCCGGGTTCTGGCGCGGTGACACGTCCCGCCACTCCTGCACTTGTACGGACGGGCCCCCTGTGGCTCTCCTTGGCCGGGAGGGGTGAGCCACCGCGCCGTGCCCAGCCCCCCGCCCCCCAAGGCTGTGCTGGCTGCCAGGAGAGGGGCTTCTGGGTACAGGCTGGGCCCCTGCGGGCACCCCGCAATCCGCTGTGTTCGGAGGACGTGACCAGCTGTCCTGCCATCTGCTGGCCGGAGGGGCCAAGGCGGAGGGCCGCCTGACGCCTGCCCCTTCATGGGCCTGGGGCGGGGCTGGCATCTCAGACTCGTGGTCCCTCTACTCTCAGCTCTAGGCCAAGCAGAAAAATGCGTAGACAAGGAAAAGGACAGCAGGAACGAGGGGGGACACAAGCCAGGCACTGCGCTGAGGGCAGAAGATAAGGTGTGTGCTCGAGGTGTGCAGGAGGGAGTCAGGGAGGCCACGGCTGATGGGAGGGCAGGGACGGGGTCCCCAGCAGGAGGCCTGGGCCCCTCTCTCAGGCTGCCGTGGGCTTTGGTGTGGCTGCGGAGGAGAGCCCAGCCGTGCCCCAGGCCCTGGGAGAGTGGGGGTGAACGTCCGTGGGGTTGGGGTGGGGTCCCGGGCACCCAGGACCTCAGCCCCACTCACTCTGTGCTTGATGTTCTCTGAGTCTAACGGGCCTTGTTTTTTCCCTGCACTTGGAGGCTGTAATTTTCCTGCCAAAATGTTTTAAAAGCTGTATACGCAGAAACATTTTCAAAATTACAGGTAGTTTTATTAACTGCGTGTGTGCATTTTGTTAGTGTGTCAGGGTGTTTAGCGACTGCTCTGTGCAAACGTGCTTGGACACGGAGGGCCTTGGGGCCTGTGGGCTCAGGACACTCACTCTCCTCTTTGGGACGAGCCGCTGGCCGACGAGGGCCGCCCGGGGCAGCGCGGGGTGCGATGGTGACAGCGAGGGGCTCCCGGGGCAGCGCGGGGTGCGACGGTGATGGCGAGGGGCTCCCCGGGCAGCGCGGGGTACGACGGTGACGGTGAGGGGCTCCCGGGGCAGGTGTGTCACAGTGACGGTCTCTCCTGCCATCTCAGAGGTGGAGGTGGGACAGCGTGTACAGAGTTACTTAAGGAAATGTGTTTCCACCGCTGCTGGAGGTGAGGACCCCCCCCTGCATCCCCGAGGACCTGGGCCGGTCCCCACCTCCCATGGCCGCTCTGCTCCCCGTGGCCTCCCCTTTTGCCCTTCCATGTGTCCCCATGGGGCGAGGGAGCTCAGATGGGCTCATTTTCCTGCTGACAGGAGCGTCTGCCAACGTCCTTGAAGGCAGGCACTTGGGGTTGTAAAGAGCGAGTAATTCCTCTGCTCAGGGACCTCTCACGGGAGGCAGCCCCCCCATCAACCCCCCACAAGGCCCCATCCTGGGGGCTCAGCTCAGAGACGTGACGCGCTCTGAGAGGGGGCGGCATGGTTCATGGGGGACAAGCTGGCGTGAGCCTGGGCGTGGCAGCCAGTCACTGTGTCCCCCTTCACAGGGAGGTGGCCCATGCTCACACCCTCCCTGGTCCCCGGCCGTGGTGTCCCTTCTGTGTGCAGCACCCCACTGGGCGGCCCAGCTTCCACCTTGCCTTGGGCTTTGGGGATCCCAGAGGCAGTGGGTACGCTGTAGGGACACGGGGCTGGGTGTCCCTACAGGCACGGGGGAGGGCCATGGCTCCAGAAAACCCCTTGGCTGTTTCTCATCTGCAGGTTGGGTGGGAGGATCGAATGAGCCAGAGCCTGTCCTGTGCCCCATGGTGTTGAGTGGTGCCTCGCACAGGCTGGCTGGGGTGCCCGGAGCCGCTGGGTGGCCCCTCGGCGGCCTTGCCCAGGGTCAGCACCGGGGGCTGGGGGGGGGGGGCTGCCTCCAGCCTGCAGGTGGGGCACACCCACACCCCCATGACTGCCCCGGGGCTGTGCCCAAGCCCAGCTCGGCAGGCAAAGACGTCTCCTCCTGTGTCCCTCCTGCACCGGACAGCTGGCTCCTGGTGCTGGGTGCACAGCCAGGGCACCAAGGCAATCTGAGCCCCTCCTCCGGGTGGGTCCCCCCGGCTGCACTCCTAACTCTGAGCCTCGTCTGGGCAGCCTCCCCTGGCTGCCTGGCCCCCTGTCATGACCTTGGGCTTGATCACTGCACCACTGACCACCTCACAGGCAGGGGCTTCTGTCACCGTCCATGGTGGGCCCTCTGGGAACCTCCAGGGCCATGTGTCAGTGCCAGGGGCAGGCCAAGCCCTGCACCAGGGTCCCTCTAAGCTGGTACCCTGCCCCGTCCCTGCAGACCCCCACCCTACCCTGGGGGGGGCTCAAGCACGCAGGACGACCCCGGCTTCCTGGACCCCGCCCTGAGCCAGCAGCATTCGGCAGAGATGTTGTTTAGAACTTCTAGACCAAAGTTCTTGCTTCTGTGGAAGGTGCAGAGAGGGGCGGGGGGGGGGGGGCAGAGAGGACCCACATGTTCACCCTGGGCTGTCTGGACCCCCACACTGGAGGGTGGTGGGCGTGTCAGCTGGGGACTCTCCTGCCCCACTCAGCCCTGGGCAAGGCCCAGAGGGATCCCAGATGCGCACACCCGGGGAGCTGCAGCCCCTGCTGCTCTTGGGCTGCGAGATGCATGCCCCCCACCCCCATAATTGCAGTCTCCTGCCCGCCTGGCTTAATGCATGGTGTGCACACTCCCCAGCGGCTCACGGAGATCAGAGTGGCGGCCCCACCCCCACCCAGGGCCAGGCTGACCTGCTGGTGGGGGAAGGGGCCAGCATGCGCACGGGGGAAGGTGGGGCCTCAGAGCCTGTGGAGCCTGCGGAGTCATGGGGTCCCTGCCAGGCTTGGGGAGCCAGGCCAGTGGCTGGGGAGGCGTTGTGTGTGGATGGCCCTGGCTCCCCTTGGCTCTGCCTCTGACTCACTGGGCGGGAGCCTCGGTTTACTGGTCTGGGAAATGGGGTGGGAGTCTGGCCTTCTAGGCTCAGGAAGCCTCTGTGGGGTGAGGCGGGGCTTGTGGCCCTGGGTGGATGCGGTACAGCCTAGAGTCTGTGACCTATCCTGTCCTGGGCGTGCAGGGGGGTCCTGTCCAAGGGAGCCCTGGGGGCTGAGGCCATGGGGGCCTGGTCAGATGTGAGGAGGGGGCAGGGGTCCCCAGGGCCGCCGGGCTTTCCCCGGAGCCCACCAGGGGTTGGTCACCAAGTGGTTTCACTAAAGCCCAGGTTTTGGGGGGCCAGATGCTGCTCAGTGTTGGTGGGGCTTACCTGGAACACATTCTCCTGTTTGTTCCTGAGACCCCCCAGAGCCCTGGGCCACCCCTGCTCCCCCGAGGCTGGGTGTCCCTGTCACCAGGAGAGGCTAAGGACCCGCTCTGGCTTCTTCACCACTTCGCCTTTGCCCCCTTCTTCCTCTCGTTTCAACTGTGTTTGTAATAAGGAACAACTGAGATTCAGTAACGGTTTCAGTGTTCGAGAGAGGGGGGCAGCGAGGGTGAGGGATGGGGTTCTCTGCTCTGTCTTGTGCAGGGGTGTCCACGCTGGAGCCTGGGTCGTGCTCTGGGCCTTGCACTTAGAAGGGGAGAGCTGGGGACACCCGGGGGGCCCACGGGGATTGTGGCCACCCACTGGGAGGTGACTTCAGGAAGAGGGGTGCGTGTGGTCCAGCGGGGTCTCCAGGGGTCGTCTCCCTGACTGCTCAGGTCCGGACAGGCTGTGGGCTGGGTGCAGGCCAGGCCCTGCGGGAGAGGTGGATGCTTCCTGGAGGGGCGGTGTTTGCGGGGGGCCCTCGGGTCCCCCGCCTAGGCTGCCTCACCGTGTCCCTGGGATGGGCAGGCACCTCATTCGTGACCTGAGCGGACAGTGTCCTCAGACCATCTGCTTCCCACCAGAGGCGGCGGACCTTGGGGTCCCCGTTACTGTGGCCTTGGGGGAACCGGCTGGGCGTTGGGACAAGACTAGGAGGGGTGACTGGCCCGGGGAGGTCTGGGATGTGTGGCTGGTGGTCTCACGGCCCCCTCTCCCCACCCGGCGGTCCCAGCTGGGAGGCTGCGGCATCCTCGGTGTCGGCATCTGGCTGGCCGCCACCCAGGGGAACTTCGCCACCCTGTCCTCCTCCTTCCCGTCCCTGTCGGCCGCCAACCTGCTTATTGTCACCGGCACCTTCATCATGGCCATCGGCTTCGTGGGCTGCATCGGGGCCATCAAGGAGAACAAGTGCCTCTTGCTCACTGTGAGTGCCCCCCCCCACACCCCTGGGCTCCTGCTCCCCACCTGTGCTGGCCCGCACGGCCGCGGCCTGTGGCAGCACCTGGGGACCTTGCTGGGGCTGGGGGGGCTTGGGTGCTGGGGAGCTGCTTGCTCAGAGCTGGTGGAGGCCCCCCGACAGGACAGAGACCCCCCCCCCCCACGTGCCCACGGGTGCCAGGCCGGGCCCCTCCAGCCCGTACTGGGCCTGTTTGCTCTGAGACCACCCTTCCTGGGGGCCCCTGCCCAGCTCCTGACCTGGGACCCTCTGCTGAGAGGCTCACAGTCCCCCCACTGTGCCTTGGAGACAGATTTACAGGCAGGATGTGGTTCCCGTCTTCAGGAACATTAATCACAGATAATTGGGAAGGGGAAGGATCCCTGGGGCCAAGCTCCTCACCTATTAATGTGTCTGGCAAAGGCCTCCGGCAGCTTCAAGTCCTCAATCACCCCTTCAGCCGGATCTCGGGTGAGGAGCCCTTGCCAGAGGTGGGGCCTCGGGGGGCGTGTCCCCCAATCTGCGGGGCTCCCCCAGGTGTTCAGGGCGTTCCACAGGCTCCGACCCCTTGGAGCAGCAGGTGGGGGTGTGGCTGGGTCCCCAGCCCCCCCAGGGCAGGAAGCTGCGGTGTGTGGGGGGGGCTGACCCCAGCCTTCCCTGCAGGGTGGCTCCAAAGTCAGGCTGTGGGCCCTGAGTCCTGGGCCAGAGGAAAGGCCAGATCAGGGACCCCAGGAGAGGACAGGGCTCGCTCCCCACACTGCGTCCCCATTCCTGGCTGCAGGAAAGGTGGGGTGGACGCAGGCTGTCTTTGCAGCCCGCTGGCCTGTGGCTCTGGGGACGCTTGCAGGAGCGGGGGCTGCCACCCAGCAGGCAAGGCTTGTGCGGTCAGGTGGGGCTTTACAGGCTCCTGGTGGCTGTCCCCTCACCTTGGTCTTCCCCGAGTGGGCGTTGACCACCCCTGGCTGCTCTGACGGCCGTGACCTGCATGGTTCAGGGTCTTTGCGGTCCAACCTTCTCCCTGCCCACTGCGGGGACACAGGCACAAAGCACACGCATGTGCTGGCAGGGGTGCTTCCGAGGTCAGCGGAGCACGAGAAGAGCCCCTCCAGGGAGGGGTGGGGTCCAAGGGAGGTGGGGCAGCAGGACGGAGGTGTGCTAGTGGCCGGGGGGACGGACACCCGGAGGGGGTTCCCATAGCACTGGGGCATCTGCCGTTTGTGGCCCCACCCTTGGGAGGCTGCACGGGCTGGGCGGCAGCTGGGGGCAGGGGGGCCGTCACCAAGACCGGGTCTCCTGTGCAGTTCTTCGTGATGCTGCTGCTGGTGTTCCTGCTGGAGGCCACCGTCACCATCCTGTTCTTCGCCTACACTGACAAGGTTTGGCCACCCCTGCCCTCCTCGGCTTTGGGGGTGGGGGCTCTGATCTCACCCCCCAGCGAGGGCCACAGCGCTGTGGGTGACAACAGTGTGGGTGGACAGCGGCCCCTGCCATCCGCTCACTGGGCGACAGGGCTTCAACTGCAGCCACCAGAGGCCAGGCCTAGAGGGGGACGCCAGTGGCCTGGAGGTTCAGGGAGGCTTCTGGCCCTCCAGGAAGTGGGGGGACAGGGGAGCGGTGCCGTGGTCTGGCTGGCTGAGCTCCTGCTGTCCTGGACTGCCTGTCTGCCGGGTAGGGGGAACTCCCTGTCCCCAGGTACCTAATCACGTGTTTGTTACTGATGGCTCGTTTCTGTGTCTTATATCCGGGTCGTACCCTGGACCTGCGTTCCTTACTCTGCTCATGCTCTTGCACCTTTGCCCGTCGGGAGCTCTCACTCGGCTCCTGGGTCCCTCCGGCATCCTCCCCCTCGGTGCACTGTCTGGTGCTGGACGACCCCCAGCCCTAGCGTGGCGTCCCCTCCCCAGGCCTGGGGTCAGCCTTTCCTCCAGGAGCCCT
>JAQQSY010006573.1:0-10971 GCA_028646535.1 Procyon lotor
TGCTTTCTGCCTGTTTCTTAATTGGATTATTCATTTTCTTGGTGTTGAGATTCATAAGTTCTTTATATATTTCGGATGCTGACCCTTTATCAGATATGTCATTTGCAAATATCTTCTCCCATTCTGAAGATTGCCTCTTAGTTGTGTTGGTTGTTTCCTTCACAGTGCAGAAGCTTTTTATTTTGATGAAGTCTCAAGAATTTAATGCTGCTTTTACTTCCTTTTAGGAACTTTGCCTGTAAGTTGTAAAATAGTATTTTAATCCTTTCAGATTCCCAGGTCTTTAGTTGATGAACAAAGTTTTTCTGTACTTGCCAGAATTTTGATAGGACTTTTGCCAAGTGAGGCATTGCCCTGGCTATAAGAATATGTCCTATCATTTTTTTAATCAAGAGTTGTTTATTTTAGAGAGAGAAAGAGCATGGGGGAGAGGGACAGAGGCAGAGGGAGATAGAAAATCTTGAGCAGACTCCCTGCTGAGTGCAGAGCCAGACACTGGCTCTAACTCAGGACCCTGAAATCATGAACTGACCTGAAATCAAGACTTGGACACTTAACCAACTGAGTGACCCAGATCCCCTTGTCTTATATTCTTTATATTCCATACTAGCCAGGAAAAGATCTCCAGGATTTATTTTTTTACTTTATATTAAAAACCAATAGGATCTTTTTCATTTTTATATATAAAATTATAATATTTAATTTTTTCCCAAATACTTTTATTTTATTTTTTCAGTCTTACAAGATTCATTGTTCATGCACCACACCCAGTGCCCCATGCAATACTTGCCTTCCTCAATACCCACCACCAGACTCGCCCAACTCCCCACCCCCTCCCCTCCAAAACCCTCAGTCTGTTACTCAGAGTCCACAGTCTCTTATGGCTCATCTCCCCCTCTGATTTCCTCCAATTCACCCCTCCCTTCCTCAGACAATGTCCTCCATGGTTTTCCTTATGCTCCACACATAAGTGAGACCATATGATAATTGACTCTCTCTGCTTGACTTATTTCACTCAGCAGAATCTCTTCCAGTCCCGTCCATGTTGATACAAAAGTTGGGTATTCATCCTTTCTGATAGAAGCATAATATTCCATTGTATATATGGACCATATCTTCTTTATCCATTCATCTGTTGAAGGGCATCTTGGTTCTTTCCACAGTTTGGCGATTGTGGCCACTGCTGTTATGAATATTGGGGTACATGTGGCCCTTCTTTGTACTGCATCTGCATCTTTGGGGTAAATACCCAGTAGTGCAATGGAAGGGTCATAGGGTAGCTCTATTTTTAATTTCTTGAGGAATCTCCGCACTGTTTTCCGAAGTGGAGGCAGCAACTTGCATTCCCACCAACACTGTAAGAAGGTTCCCCTTTCTCCACATCCTCTCCAAATTTGAGGTTTACTGTCTATTGATTTTGGCCATTCTAACTGGTGTAAGGTGGTATCTCAGTGTGGTTTTGATTTGAATCTCCCTGATGGCTAAAGATGAACATTTTTTCAAGTGTCTGTTAGCCATTTGTATGTCTTCTTTAAAGAAGTGTCTGTTCACGTCTTCTGCCCATTTTTTTTTTGACATGCTTATCTGTTTTTTGAATGTTAAGTTTGAGGAGTTCTTTATACATCTTAAATATCAGACCTTTGTCTGTAGTGTCACTTGTGAATATCTTCTCCCATTCCTTGGGTTGCCTGTTTGTTTAGTTGACTGTTTACTTTGCTGTGCAGAAGCTTTTTATCTTGATGAAGTCCCAAAATTTCATTTTCACTTTTTGTTTTGTTTCCTTTTCCTTTGGAGAATTGTTCCATACCAATTTTAGGATCGTTTGTTCCAGCCCCTTGAAGAAAACTGGTGGAATTTTGATCAGGATGGCATTGAAAGTATAGATTGCTCTGGGCAGTATAGACATTTTGACAATGTTTATTCTTCCAGTCCATGAGCATGGAATGCTTTTCCACCTTTTTGTGTCTTCTTCAATTTCTTTCATGAGTATTCTGTAGTTCCTCGAGTACAGATCCTTTACCTTATGGTTCTTGGTGCTACAACAAATGGAATCAATTCTATAATTTCCCTTTCCACATTTTCATTGTTAGTGTATAGGAAAGCAACTGATTTCTGTGCATTGATTTTGTATCCTGCCACATTACTGAATTGCTGTATGAGTTCTAGTGGTTTGGGGGTGGAGTCTTTTGGGTTTTCCATATGAAGTATCATGTCATCTGTGAAGAGAGAGAGTTTGACTTCTTCTTTGCCAATTTGAATACCTTTTATTTCTTTTTGTTGTCTCATTGCTGTTGCTAGGACTTCTAGTACTATGTTGAACAAGAGTGTTGAGAGTGGGCATCCTTGTCATGTTCCTGATCTCAAAGGGAAGGCTGTCAGCTTTTCCCCATTGAGAATGATATTCGCCATGGGCTTTCATAGATGAATTTATGGATGGATAAAGTATAAAGTATGGATTCCTATACTTGGAAGAGTTTTAATCAGGAATGGATGCTGTATTTTGTCAAATGCTTTTTCTGAATCCATTGAGAGGACCATGTGGTTCTTCTCTCTTCTCTTATTGATTTGTTCTATCACATTGATTGATTTGCAAATGTTGAACCACCCTTGAATCCCAGAGAAAAATCCCACCTGGTCATGGTGGATAATCTTTTTAATGTGCTGTTGGATCCTATTAGCTAGGGTCTTGTTGAGAATCTTGGCATCCATATTCATCAGGGATCTTGGTCTGAAATTTTCCTTTTTGCTGGGTTCTTTGCCTGCTTTGGGGGATCAGGGTAATGCTGGCTTCATAGAAAGAGTCTGGAAGTTTTCCTTCTGTTTCTGTTTTTTGAAACAATTTCAAGAGAATAGGTATTACTTCTTCCTTGAATGGTAGAATTCCCCAGGGAATCCTCAGGGATGAGAGGATGTATAGCTGAATATATCACCCATGATCCAAGCAGGGTGCACCCTGGAAGGTTTTGGAGCAATTGGAATTCACCACCAAAAAGAAAGAATAAAGATAATAAAAGAGAGAGAGAGAAAGAGAAAAGAAGAAATCCCAGCCAGAATGGGCCCCAAAAACAAAATTTATAAGGTATATAAACAAAGACAAACAAGCATAAAGACCTACAAAAGTAAATGACAAGAAATAAAAGAACCTAGTCAGAATGAACTGCAAGAATAAGATTTATATATTACCAAAACAAAGGAAATACACAGAAACACTGACAGAAAGGTAAGATGGGAGGGTGGTTATAACTCCTCGATGTGGGCGAGGAAGGTTATTTCAGGTCTTTCTGAGTTTATCATTTTATTAAGCCTCTAGTTTTAATGTTAAGTAGTTTTAAAATTTAAATTCTAGTTAGTTAACATATAGTATAATATTCATTTCAGGAATCGAATTTAGTGATTCACCACTTACATATTACACCCAGTGCTCATCATAACAAATGTCCTCCTTAATGCTCATCACCCATTTAGCCCCTCCCCTACCCACCTCCCTGTGTCAACCCTCAGTTTGCTCTCTATAGTTGAGGGTCTCTTATGGTTTGCCTCCCATTCTCTCCTTCTCTTTTTTTCCTCTTTCTAACACATTCATTTGTTTTGTTTCCACATAAGAGTGAAATCATAAGGGATTTTCCACGTAAGAGTGAAATCATATGGTATTTGGTTTTCTTTTTCTTTTTTTAAAATATTTTATTTATTTGACACAGAAAGAGAGATCACAAGTAGGCAGAGAGGCAAGCAGAGAGAGGGGGGGAAGCAGGCTCCCTCCTGAGCAGAGAGCCCAATGCAGGCCTTCATCCCAGGACCCTGAGATCACGACTTGAGCCAAAGGTAGAGGCTTTAACCCACTAAGCCACCAAGGTGCCCCGGTATTTGTTTTTCTATGACTGACTTATTTTGCTTAGCATAAAACACTCTAGCTCCATCCATGTTATCAGAAATAGCAAGATTTCATTCTCTTTGATGGTTGAATAATATTCCAATATATATAGCACATCTTCTTTATCCATTCACCAGTCAATGGACATTTGGGATCTTTCCATAGTTTGGCTATTGTTGATAATGCTCCTATATACATTGAGGTGCATGTACACCTTTGAATCTGTAATTTTGTAAAAGTGAAACAAGAAGAAATAGAAAACTGATGTGGGAGGAGGGGCAAGATGGCAGAGAAGTAGGAGACCCTGATTAAACCAGTTCCCTAGGGGCACCTGAGTGGCCTAATGGGTTAAAGCCTCTGCCTTCGGCTCAGGTTGTGATCTCAGGGTCCTGGGATCGAGCCCTGCATCAGGCTCTCTGCTCAGCAGAGAGCCTACTTCTGCCTCTCTCCCTGCCTGCCTCTCTGCCTACTTGTGATCTCTCCGTCAAATAAATGAATAAAATCTTAAAAAAAAAAAAAGTCCTCAAAAGTAAGCTAAATATCTACCATAACACTTTGAACACCCATGAATTCAGTCTGAGATGTAAGATTACACACTTCTGGATCTCTATGGAGGCAGAAGATATCATTGGAGAGGTAAAGAGGAGTGGTAATACACAGACTGATACCGAAGGATAAACAGAAGGGGTAGGGAGACACCAGAAGCAACCCACTGGAAAGTAATACCCCAATATGAAAGTGCTCGGTGATTGGGGACCAGAATTAACTTGGAGTCTGGTTAAAAGCACTCAAAAAAAGCAAAAGATCTTAAGGGGCATCTGGTGGAATCAGTTGGTCATGGGCATGGGCGTAAGCCCACATTCCCAGGATGGTCACCACTGGAGACCACCCATGGCAGAGAGAGTCCAGTGGGACCTCCAGTCCCTGGTCCCTGAGACCACAGCTTTCTGCACTTGCACTACCACTCTGGCTAGGTGCACTCCTTCCAGCACCTGACAGAACTCCAGACAGCAGTCCCGCAAAGGCAGCTGCTGGAAGCAGGCTCCCTGGACCAGTATTGATCAAGGTTTTAGTGGCATGGGGGTACAGAGACAATTGGGGGCCTTGAGTGACCACTGGGATGGTGGCTGGGGTGCAGACCACCTGTGGGAGGCTGTGGTGTTCAGTAGAGTTTGCAGAGGGAGAGTCTGTGTGTTCTGGACCACCCAGAGGGGAACAGTCTGAGGCTTCTCTCTGAGGTGGAGGTCTGGGTGCAGACAGATTCTTTCTTTGCACTGACCCTCTGAAAAGCCACAAAAATTCACCAAAGAATAAAAACCTCCAGACAACAAAAGCTTGAAAAACCGGTTTCCACAGAGCCCAGCCCCTTGATATCAGGCAGGGCGACTCAACCCAAGCAAGATTGATGGGAAAACAATGCAACTTTTGGCTTGTCTTCCCCCAGAAGACAAGCCAAAAGAACAAGAGGACAACCACAACAGGGTCCCCATAAAACTGTAAAACCCCAACATCAGGGGAAAACAATATATTAAGCTCCCGGTATTGCCCCAAAACTTGTATATTTCATAGATACAACTTTTCTTTCTTCTTTCCTTTTCTTTTTTCTTTTCTTTCTTTTCTTTTAATCCATTCTCATGATTCTTGTTCTTTTAATTTTTTTAACCTATATTGCATTATAACTAGGGGTTTAATACGACATATTCCATAGTAACTTTTTAACTTGAACTTTTTTCATACATGTACCTGTGTTTCCTTTTTCTTTTTTTTTTTTTTAAATATACATATAGGTATAACCTTCAAGGTAATCTCTTTCCCTTATTCAGTACTACCTCTATATATAAACCAGTTTTAATTTCACTGTATCTCTGGAAATTTGAATCCTTTAACAAAGATAATAAGATACACCCAAGAAGAACCAAAATAACCTTCCTTGCCCACATCGAGGATTTATAACCACTCTCCCATCTTATTCTTCTGTCATTGTTTCTGTGTATTTGTTTTAATTCTGGTATTTTATAAATCTTATTCTTGGGGTTCATTTTGGCTGAGTTCTTTTTTTTCTTGTCTTTTACTTTTGTCAGTCTTTTTGTTTTTGTATATGTACGTTATAAATCTTACTTTGGGGTCTTACTCTGGCTGGGTTTCCTCTTTTTTTTTTTCTTTCTCTTTTTCTCTTTTTTTGCTTTTTTCTTTCTTTTTGGTGGTGACATCCGATTGCTCCGAAACTTTTCAGAGTGGGCCTTGCCTGGATTATGGTTGATATATTCAGCTATACATCACCTCAACCACCTCTCACCAAAATGACTAGGAGGAACACCCAACAGAGGAAAAATTCAGAGACTGTGCCCTCTGCCACAGAACTATTGGATATGGACATAAACAGTATGTCGGAAAAGGAATTCAGGGTAACAATTATCCAGGCAATGGCTAGGTTGGAGAAGACCATTAGTGACAACATAGAATCTCTAAGGGTGGAAGTGAGAGCCAATCTGGCATAAGTTAAAAATGCTATCAATGAGATCCAATCTGGTTTAAATACTCTAAGGGTAACTGAAGCAGAAGATAGAATTAGTGATCTAGAAGACAAACTGATAGAAAAGAAGGATCAGGAGGAGGCCTGGAACAAACAGCTTAGAAGACATGAAAACAGAATTAGGGAAATAAATGATGTCATGAAATGTTCTAACATCAGAATTATTGGAATCCCTGAGGAGGCAGAGAAAGAAGACTACAAGATATAGTTGAACAAATTCTGGATGACAATTTCCCCAATCTGGGGAATGGAACAAGTGTTCGTGTCTTAGAGGCAGAAATGACACCTCCCAAGATCAATGAATCTAGAAAGACCTCCAGACACTTAACTGTGAAATTCACAAATCATAACTTTAGACAAGAGATCCTAAAGGCAGCCAAGGGGAAGAGATTCCTTACTACAGAGGAAGATCCATCAGAATAACATCAGACCTGTCCACAGAAACATGGCAAGCCAGAAAGGGCTGGTGAGACATATTCAGAACACTAAATGAAAAGAATATGCAGCCAAGAATACTTTATCCAGCAAAGCTGACATTCATAATGGATGGAGAGATAAAGAGCTTCCAAGACCAGCAAGGTTTAAAAGAGTATATGACCAGCAAGCTGGAACTACAAGAAATATTAGGGGGAATTCCATGAAAGAAGAAAGAACTCAACAGTGACATAGACCAGAAATCTACAGAGACAATCTATAGAAACAAAGACTTCCCAGGCAACTTGATGTCAATAAAAACTTATTTTTTCAATAATCACTCTCAACACACATGGCCTAAATGCTCGCATAAAATGGCACAGGGTTGCAGACTGGTTAAAACAATAAGACCCATCCATATGCTGTCTGAAAGAGACACATTTTGAACCTAAAGATACATCCAGACTGAAAGCGAAGTGATGGAGAACCATCTTTCATGCCAACGGGCCTCAAAAGAAAGGTGGGGTAACAATTCTCATATCGGATAAATTAGATTTTAAGCTAAAGACTGTAGACAGAGATACAGAAGGACACTACATCATTCTTAAAGTGTCTGTCCAGCAAGAAGATCTTACAAATGTAAATATTTATACCCCCAATATGGGACCAGCCAACTACATAAACCAACTATTGCACATGAACAATGAGTCTTGGAACACTGAAAAAATAAAATTCAATTTAAAAAAAGCCAACTGTTAATCAAAATAAAGAGTCATATTGAGATGAATACAAAATTGTAGGAGGTCTTATCATGCCACTCTCAGTAATAGACAGATCATCCAAACAGAAAATCAAAAAAATAAAAAGAGCTTTGAATGACACATTCGAACAGATGGACCTCATACAGAAATACAGAACATTCCACCCTAAAACAACAGAATACTCATTCTTCTCAAGCACACATGGAACTTTCTCCAAAA
Organism: Procyon lotor; assembly: GCA_028646535.1. Taxonomy (NCBI): domain Eukaryota; kingdom Metazoa; phylum Chordata; class Mammalia; order Carnivora; family Procyonidae; genus Procyon; species Procyon lotor. The sequence continues at coordinate 7,799 of JAQQSY010006573.1, forward strand.
TAGACCACATACTGGGTCACAAATCAGGATTCAACCACTACCAAAATATTGAGATGATTCCTTGCATATTCTCAGACCACAATGCTTTGAAACTGGAACTCAACCACAAGAAAAAGTTTGGAAGGAATTCAAACACTTGGAGGCTAAAGACCAACCTACTCAAGAATGTTTGGATCAACCAGGAAATCAAAGAAGAACTTCAACAATTCATGGAAAACAATGAGAATGAAGACACATTGGTCCAAAATCTAGGGGATATGGCAAAGGCAGTCCTAAGGGGGAAATACATAGCCATCCAAGCCTCACTCAAAAAAAGTGAAAAATCTCGAATACACCAGCTCTCTTTACACCTTAAAGAACTGGAAAATCAACAACAAATTAAGTCAACCCCATGTACGAGAAGGGAAATAATCAAGATTAGAGCAGAGATCAATGAGTTATAAACTAGAGATACAGTAGAACACATCAACGAAACTAAGAGCTGGTTGTTTGTAAGAATCAATAAGATTGATAAACCACGGGCCAAACTATTCCAAAAGAAAAGAGAGAGGACCCAAATTAATAAAATTATGAATGTAAGGGGAGAGATCATGACTAACCTCAAGGAAATAGAAACAATCATCAGAAATTGTTATCAACAGCTATATGCCAAAAGGTTAAGCAACCTAGAAGAAATGGATGCATTCCTGGAAACCCATAATCTTCCAAGACTGAAACAGGAAGAAATTGACAACCTGAATAGACCAATATCTCGTAATGAGATTGAAGCAGTGATCAAAAGCCCAGGACCTAACTGATTCCCTGGGGGAATTCTACCGAACATTCATGGAAGAATTAACACCTATTCTCCTGTAACTGTTTCAAAAAATAGAAACAGAAGGAAAACTTCCAGACGCTTCTATGAAGCAGAATTACCCTGATCCCCAAACCAGGCAAAGACCCCAGCAAAAAAGAGAATTTCAGACTGATATCCCAGATGAATATGGATACCAAGATTCTCAACAAGACCCTAGCTAATAGGATCCAACAGCACATTAAAAAGATTATCCACCATGACCAGGTGAGATTTTTCTCTGGGATTCAAGGGTGGTTCAACATTTGCAAATCAATCAATGTGATAGAACAAATCAATAAGAGAAGAGAGAAGAACCACATGGTCCTCTCAATGGATTCAGAAAAAGCATTTGACAAAATACAGCATCCATTCCTGATTAAAACTCTTCAAAGTATAGGGATAGAGGGAACATTCCTCAACTTCATAAAATCCATCTATGAAAAGCCCATGGTGAATATCATTCTCAATGGGGAAAAGCTGACAGCCTTCCCTTTGAGATCAGGAACATGACAAGGATGCCCACTCTCAACACTCTTGTTCAACATAGTACTAGAAGTCCTAGCAACAGCAATGAGACAACAAAAAGAAATAAAAGGTATTCAAATTGGCAATGAAGAAGTCAAACTCTTTCTCTTCACAGATGACATGTACTTTATATGGAAAACCCAAAAGACTCCACCCCCGAACTACATGAACTCATACAGCAATTCAGTAATGTGGCAGGTTACAAAATCAATGCACAGAAATCAGTTGCTTTCTTACACACTAACAATGAAAATATGGAAAGGGAAATTAGAGAATCGATTCCATTTACTATAGCACCAAGAATCATAAGATACCTGGGAATAAACCTAACCAAAGAGGTAAAGGATCTGTACTCAAGGAACTACAGAACATTCATGAAAGAAATTGAAGAAGACACAAAAAGATGGAAAGGCATTCCATGCTCATGGACTGGAAGAATAAACATTGTCAAAATGTCTATACTGCCCAGAGCAATCTATACTTTCAATGCCATCCTGATCAAAATTCTACTGACATTTTTCAAAGGGCTGGAACAAACAATTCCCAAATTTGTATGGAACCAGCAGAGACCCCAAATTGCTAAGGAAATGTTGAAAAAGAAAAACAAAGCTAGAGGCTACATGTTGCCTGATTTCAAGCTTTACTACAAAGCTGTGATCACCAAGACAGCATGGTCCTGGCACAAAAACAGACCCATAGACCAGTGGAACAGAGTAGAGAGTGCAGATATGAACCCCCAACTATATGGTCAACTAATCTTTGACAAAACAGGAAAAAATATCCAGTTGAAGAAAGAGAGTCTCTTCAATAAATGGTGCTGAGAAAATTGGACAGCTATGTATAGAAGTACAAAACATGACAATTCTCTTACACCATACACAAAGATAAGCTTAAAATGGATAAAAGACCTCAATATGAGGCAGGAATCTATCAAAATCCTAGAGGAGAACGTAGACAGTAACCTCTTCGACATTGGCCACAGCAACTTCTTTCAGGACATGTCTCCAAAGGCAAAGGAAACAAAAGCGAAAATGAACTCTTGGGACTTCATCAAGATAAAAAGCTTCTGCACAGCAAAGGAAACAGTCAACAAAACAAACAGGCAACCCATGGAATGGGAGAAGATATTCACAAATGACACTACAAACAAAGGGCTGATATCCAAGATCTATAAAGAACTCCTCAATCTCAACACTCAAAAAACAGATAATCACATCAAAAAATAGACAGAAGACATGAACAGACACTTCTCCAAAGAAGACATACAAATGGCTAACAGACACATGAAAAAATGTTCATCATTGTTAGCCATCAAGGACCTTCAAATGAAATCCACATTGAGATACCACCTTGCACCAGTTAGCATAGCAAAAATTAACAAGGCATGGAACGACAAATATTGGCAATGATGTGGAGAAATGGGAAGCCTCTTACACTGTTGGTGGGAATGCAAGCTGGTACAGACACTTTTGAAAACAATATGGAGGTTCCTCAGTATGTTAAGAATAGAGCTACCCTATTACCCAGCAATTGCAGTACTAGATATTTACCCTAAAGATACAGATGTAGTGAAATGAAGGGTCACATGCACCCTTATGTTCATAGCAGCAATGTCCACAATAGCCATGAATGGGAAGAGCCAAGATGCCCTTCAATAGATGAATGGATAAAAACATGTGGCCCCAAGTCAAGATGGCGGAGGTGTAGGAGGCACGGAGAGCACTGGGATCCAGAAAGAGGCTGAAAACCACTCTAAAAGCCGGCAAACACAACAGCAGAGAGAAGAGAATAAGAACAGCAATTCTAGGAGCAG
>JAQQSY010006574.1:0-10970 GCA_028646535.1 Procyon lotor
GGAGAAAAATTCTTTAAATATATTTCAGGAGTAAATAATACATTACTTTTACTATGAATATACTCCATGCTAGCTTTTGAAACTCCAGTTTTTAGTAATGTATTTACATTTCTGCCAGATCAGATGTCATGGGTCCTACCGTTATTTATTTTTCCATGTTTCTCAACATTGATGCATTTCGATCACATCCTCCATTAATTAAGAATTTCAGAACACCACGGCATAATTGTTTATTTCTCAGCTCTTTTCCCAGGAAGTGTGTTTATCCTTAGTAATTAACTAATTAATTAATTGCATCCACCAGGATTACTGTGTGCCTAGGTACTAGAGAAACAAAGGACAAGGGAAACACAGACTCTGTCTACATGCGGTTTACCAATAAGCACCATGGTGGCTAGTGTAGTAGAAGAAAGTACAATGTAGGTGGAGGGAGGGGTCTTCTCTATTCTTGGAAGTTTGAAGTATGCCCTCATGAGGAAGAACCCTTGATTCTTGTACTTGAAGGAGAAGCCGGACTTGACCAGAAGAAAGAGGGATGGAGAATACCGTAGTTGGGACATTAGCACACACAGAGGATCTTGGCACATTTAGGGAACAAAAGCAGACAAATGTGTCAGGGGCTTAAAAACATCATGGATGCTGGCATGGGATGATGTTGAAGGAGGTACACAGGGACCACACACTCAAGACTTCGACATGGAAAATATAGCGGGACGTCTGGAGAGGACATTGTCCAACTTGCCTTCAATAATCACTCTGGCTGCCAAGTGGAGAAGAGATTGTGCAAGGCAGGAGTGGCCGCAGATAATTGTTCGGGGACTATGGCAGTGATGTGGGTGAGCTAATTAGGAGGTGGAGCGCAGCTGCGTGTGGGGCTGTGAGGAGCTGACAGGTCCGGGACAGTCTCTAAGTGAGAGTGTGGGTACCGGCCAGCTGGTTCTGGCCTTAGCACCGGGTGGGACAGTGGCTGGTCCTCTCCTGGGGGAACAGCCAAGCACGGGGTAAACGTGGCTCTTGAGAGTCTAAGGTGAGAGGTGATGTTAATTCAAGCAGTTTCGGTCTTTGACACAAAGCCACAGTATTATTTTATGTAATTACCAGTGACAGTTGAGCTTCTGAGATCATCTCCTCCATAACATTTTGAATGGCTTCAGGCTGTATTTACATGGAGTAGATGCTTCCAACGGCATGGCTTTTTAAAAAAGACATATTTAAGCCATAAGACATAAGGGGGTATTTTTCTCTTTAGGTTTTTTCTTTGCTTTACGGTATGAGATGACCCGAAACGAGAGAAGCAGCGGATAGTTTCCGTGATGACGCTCCGTGGCCCTAGGACGGCTGACCTGCACCAACGTGGCTTCGTGACTCCGCACCGTGATGTCATGACCATGACCATGACGTCAGGGAAATGCTCCGCTCCAGAAACTCTTTCACAAACGTGCACCTGTTTCCAGCGCTTCTCAGCGGAGAATATCACAGGCCGATATTCCGGGGCTGGGGTCTTGGTAGGAAAGGCGGGAATTCATAGGTGACGTACTCAGGGCTTCTATTCAAAGCCAGGGAACAAGCTAACGAAAGAAGAGACCCCATTGGAAAAGCAATCTCGAAGTTGTAAGGATTAGTGAAAACAGAACCTAAAACTCCCCCATGCTCTAAAGTGGGAATGTTCATATCTTTAGGGATAACTCAGATGTCCTGCAAGATGCAGACAGGCCTTTGGAGACAGGAGGGAGGTGTGGTGGCGGTGGGGGCGGGGCCTGAGCCGCTCACGTGGGGCCACGGGAGGCGTGGCTCGCCTCCAGCGCCTCTGCCCTGCGCATGCGCGATGTAGCTGGGAGCACCTGCTGCCCCGGCGGGTTGATGGGAGCTCGCGTTGAAGTATATGGGCTTCTTTGAATTATTTGGAACTTTCTGCAAGGTAACTCTCGGTCGATTTAAATAACAAAGCAATGTTATGTCTTAATATTGGTGCGGACTCCTCTCTGTATTGAGTAAACATCACTGTACCACTCTGCTCCCCTATGTGGAAAAGATCCGTTTTTGGATACGCAGCCGCTGGCTTTAATCCAATTAACAAAAGATACATGAGATGTTGGCTGGCAAAGAAAAATATCCGCAATGGCTGCCAATTATTGTGCCTGTACTTCTTTCAAAATTGGGCACTGATTGCCAATTCCCAAGATAGTGTGGTGCTTTAGCGCCATTATCCACTGTGTCTCTTCTTTAAAGCCTAAATATCTCATCTTTTTCTAGTAAAGAAAACACTTTTCCTTTTCTTTACCAGATCAATAAGAATTAATACTATTACTATTTTTTTAAAAAAACGCCTGAAGTTGAAATATGTTCTCTAATGCTGCCTGTATAAAGCTTCCACTATTTCAAAAATAATGTTTATTATCTTTCAGGAAGCGAAAAATACATTGTTTCTGCTTGGCTTATCCAGGGAAACAGCTTAGACTGGGTTCTAAGGTATGTTGCTTTTTGAGTTTCCTGGGAAAAAAGAGATTTGAAATGAACTAATGATAAAATAAGGCAGGGCTATGACTCACTGATATCAATTGGGGAATGCTTTTTTATCTGGAGGCTAGTGGAAAAAAAATAATTGTATAAGAAATCCATTAAGATAGTGCAGGGTATATCCATAAGCATAAGTCTTTCAGACCAGTGTCTTAGCTACCTGAAAACTACTTAATCTGACCTGCATTTTCCTCCATATACTTCTGATAGCATATCTCTTGTGTGGATCACACATATTTGAGAGACCGTAACATGCTGTTTTCTAAACCTTAAGTAGTTTTTACTTCATCTAGCCAGTTCAGTTAGTAATATAAAATTTTTTCCCAAATACTTTATTTTATTTTTTCAGTGTTACAAAATTAATTGTTCATGCACCACATCCAGTGCTCCATGTAATACCTGCCTCCTCAATACCCACCACCAGCTAGCCCAACCCCCCACCCCTCCCCTCCAACTGTAAGTTAGCACATACAGTCACATCCTTTGGAAATACATTTTAGGCTATTATTTACCTTCAGGGAATAAGGCTGGCTGGCCCCGTATCTGTGATGATCAACAATGCCAGTTGTACCTGGCAGTGTATTATAGTGATTGCTGGCATCCTCCTGTCCACCTACTGGTTCACAGGGTCCTTGGGAGCATCCCGGCTGTGATGGGAAACCAGCCCTATATGTGGAGTGCAGGGAGAGGCCACAGAAAGGGGAAGGCCACTCTAGAGGATAGGTAGCAGGTTTGTTTCATCAGAGTCTTGTCTTGGGTAGCCACAAGATGCCTAAATTTCTCCATCTGCCCACCAAATCTTAAAAGTTTATATGGAGGCCTGAATTGAGTTTAGCCATACATACCACCCAAATGGTATCCACATCATACCACTGTCTCAAGGCTGTATCCTCGAGCCAGTTCCTGGGAGTGGGGAAGGCAAGCAAAATGCACATCCCAAAGACTGGGGAGAAGGTGAGGATCCTCAGGTTGCTGGGGTCCAACTCATGGACCAGCCAGTGGTTACGTCCCCTGAGTGACCTCCTCCAACACCAGCCATCCATTATTGTACATTTTCAACAAATATTATTGAAACTTTTCTATGCACAGATTTCTTTTAACCTGCAAAACTCAAATCAAACTTTTTATTTTCCATGATTAAGTCAAATAGTGCTGGCTTTCTTCCTGCTTCATGTCACAGACAGAACTTTTTGTTACTTGCTTGTTGCAAAGGAAAATAAAACAGGACCCTTGCGGTTTGGTGGGAAGACTAACATAAACAGACAATTTTAATGCAGCTTAACTACTGGAAACGATGGGAAATTCTCAAATCAGCAACATGGGAACTTGAGAAGGCCTTACTCTGCCCATAATTCTTTCCAAAAAATAATTGAAAGAAATGATCTTTTGTTCCCTCAAGGAAAAATTAAATATGCCTGTAGGGCACACTCATTTATTATACTTCTAGATCCAGGGGTTGGGAGTATTTTGTATACAGCAAACATGAAGACAGCAGTGAATCAAGGGTTTCAGTTGAAGTTTTAGATCAGTATTATTATGAATGAAAATAATGACAATTGAAAAGCAACAGATTCAGAAAAAGACTTAACATTTAGCCTTAGAAATTCAGACTGTATGAAATTTATTTGTAATGGCTTATTCATGGCATTTGGCATTTCCAGACAGTGGTTTTAATTGAAGGTGCACAGTGTCAGGAAATAAAACTGTCAATCTGGCCATCATAAGAGAACAAGACATTCACAGATAATGCCTAAAGAAAAGAAATTATATCCCTGAAGCAAAAATATATAACTTTGAAATATGTTCAATATTAGAGAACACTCTATAAAAGAAAGTGACATATTTCAAGCAGCATATTGTAACTGATCACTGTTAAATGCACAAGAATATATTTTTTAGGATAGACATATGTTATTTTTCCAAGGAAAAGCATCTGATCTCTTCTACTTTCTCGACAATGCTGCCATCGCAAAGGACTTAGGGGAGGGTGGTACGTAAGTTGGTCATGAGATCACCGTTCCCTTCCAAGACTCAATTCTGTAGTTGTTTTGTTATAAATATTTATGGGGAAGCACACTGATTATGCTTCATAAAATAGTAGTAGTTACTGCCATAAAGTCAGTGTTGCTGATTTTGTTTAAGTGTTCATAAGTATTGTTGGTCTAGAGGAAGGCTCTGTTCCTCTGGCTGCAAAAATTACCCAAGTTTGGAAGTATTGTGGAAACTACATTCACATAGGAAAATCACCTGAAAGAAATATGCTTGAAGTCGACAATCCATTAACACACGTCATGATTTTTTTTCCACTTGTTTCTATGTCAGATACACTCCCAAGGAGAGAAACATAACCATTATCTTGTATTTTCTACTGCAAGAAAACTTTAATTAGGTATAAATGAGTTTGATCAATGAATAATTAACTTCTATTAAAGTTTAAGGAAATTGCCTGACCTGGCCACTGCATTCTGAATTTAATCTGGGATAGGTTGGATAATTAGTGTTTAAGGGATTGATGCCCAAGGCTGTCCTTTTCAGTCTCCCCACTAAATGGAGTTGAATCAGCCAAAAAGTTCATTTTGGAGTCAACTTCTCGGGGCTCAACAGACCATAGTGTCAGTTCTACCATGAAACATCATCTAGTAAAAGGCTGATTCTGCTCTTTGCACTGGGAGCCACCAACCTTAGGAAGATGCAGTGATCCATTGTGGAACCTCTCCAAACACCCTTTCCTCCATGTTTCTTGGATCCAAAATTTTAGAGTGCACTTCCGAGTTTCACTAAGCAATCATTCATACGTTTGTTCAACTACTCATTTGCCTTTTATTTCATACCTACGGTGGATTGGCAGTGTGCTGGTTGCTAAGGATAAAAATTTAAACCAAACTCAGTTTCAGGTCCTGGATAACTTACAATAAGGGAGTCAGAAAAATACATGAACAGTTTAAATGCGATGTGACCAAGTACTGAATTAGAGGTTCACAAAGTGCTGGGGAACATAGAACGTGCAAGCTTTAACTGGATTTGGTTAATAGTAACAAACAAGCTGAGCCTTTGTGAATATCTTTCTAGGCAATACTCGACTACATGGAAGACAGCATGGGAGTGAGGATAGGGTAGGCAGGGCTGTGCTGTGAATGGACGTGGACGAGACTCATGCTTGAAGTAGAGCATATGGATGCAGGTCTCAGAAAGCTTCATTTCTCACCTGCATTTTGATCTTTTATGCTCAGTTATCAGAGTTAGTTTATTTTAAAAATTCAGTAATTGGGGCACCTGGGTGGCTCAGTGGGTTGGGGCCTCTGCCTTTGGCTCATGTCCTGATCTCAGGGTCCTGGGATTGAGCCCTGCATCGGGCTCTCTGCTCAGCAGGGAGCCTGCTTCCCCCTCTCTCTCTGCCTGCCTCTCTGCCTACTTGTGATTTCTCTCTCTCTGTCAAATAAGTAAATAAAATCTTAAAAAAAAAATTCAGTAATTACTGCGTACTAGGTGATCTAGTGAAACTAAAAGAAGACCTAGGTCCTTCTCCCTCTACTACAGTGTAGAGTTGACCATTAAGAACACAAACACTGTATTTGGGAGAAAAGGAAGTACAGAAGCATTGACCTTTACCAGGGATTATGTTGAGTGTCTTCTGGTTTTATAGGAAAGTAAGGATTCTAAACAAATACTGGTAGCTATATAACAGCACAATGATTCTTGTTTTAGTGTTTATGCTCCTCATCTCATTATTCATTACGTTGAATAAATGAGTTACTTCTAGGAGTCAAGAATGCTCTTTCATTGATTAGTAGAACTGCCATACTTTTGGAAACTTCAAAGCCTCCTATTATCTCACTTGCCAACTGGCACAACCATCTCAGGCAGAAACGGTTGTGCCCTTTCCAGGTGGGGAAAGTGGGTCAGGCAGGGATGGAGAGAGGGGGCACATGAGGGAACTGTCAGAGCCAGGTGGGGAGGTCCCAGCTGGACGTGTGTCCTGGAGATTCTGATTGTCCACCTCCCTGCCAGTGTGGAAGAACCTCTAGTCACTGAGTCTGTGCTGCTGCGGAAGGAAGTCTAACCTTAAGATTTGTTGTAAGGGGAAAATGTGAAAGACCTCTGGTTGAAAAACTCTGGAACAAAACTACCTTTGTGAAGCGTGCTGTTTTATGGAAGCCACAGTCAACAGCACCTTTATGATTTATGGAGCTTGGTTGACCATAGACATTTAATGAAATAAAGGAAATCTTTTTTTTTTTTTAAGAGAGAGGGAGCATGAGTTGGGGAGGGGCAGAGGAAGAAGGGGGACAGAGAATCTCAACCAGACTCCCTGCTAAGCACAGAGCCTACCCTGGGGCTCGTTCTCATGACCCTGCGATCATGACCTGAGCCCAAATCAAGAGGCAAATGCTAAACCAATTGTGCCATCCAGGTGCCCTGGGAAATCTTAATATTGGTCAATTATTGATTCATCTTGGGTAAATAACCCTGTAGTTGATCCTTGAACAATGTGGGGGTTGGGGCACTGGCTCCCCACACGGTTGAAAATCTGTGTATGACTCTTGAATTCCCCAAAACTTAGCTACTAAGATCTTACTTTGGACTGGAAGCCTTACTGAGAGCCTAAACAGTCATTTCCCACAAATTTTATATATGTATTACATACCCCATTATTAAAATAAAGTAGGCTAGAGGAGAGAAAATGTTATTAATGAAATCACAAGGAAGAGAAAATCTATTTACAGTATTGTACTGTGTTTATTTGTGTATAAGTGGACCCACACAGTTCAAACTTGCATTGTTCAAGGGTCAACCATATATTGGATTCTTTCCCCTTTTTAAAACCCTTCTGAAAAGAGAAGGAAAAATTATTGCAATATGTAAGTGGCAGAGGGTAGGGATATGGGGAGATAGAAACACTGATACACCTTGGAAAATTGCCATGTGAACAAAAGACTATTATGTAGGCTGTGTTTGATGTAATACTTGAAATAAACAAGAGGAAGGAATCAAATGGAAACAGAACAAAATCACAAACTGGGAAGATTTCTGAAAGTGAAAGTTGGGGCAGCTCGAGTAGGAACTTCCTTAATTCCATATCATCTTTTCAACAATCATGAAGTTGCAGCCATCAGGCAAAGACTTAAAATTAAAAATATGGGACCTGAAAAGGGTGTTTCCTGAGGCTCCAAAGGTCGGGACTTCTGAGATTCTGGAAGCCTTGGGATGTTGGCTATACCAGACCTTGGGGGGACCACAGGGCTGTGGCAAGCCTGTCCCTGTGACGTATGTGACATTGTCGTCTTTATTTTTTTTTAATTAAAATACAATTCATCCTTTCTGATGGCTGAGTAATATTGCATTGTATATATGTACCAAATCTTGTTTATCTATTTGTCTTTTGAAAGGCATCTCGGTTCCGGATGGAATTGGAGGGTGTTATGCTAAGTGCATTAAGCCAAGCAGAGATGGACAATTACCATATGGTTTCACTCATCTGTGGAACATAAGGAATAGAGCAGAGGACCACAGCGGAAGAGAGGAGAAACTGGGAAGAAATCAGAGAGGGAGACAAATCACCAGAGACTATGAACCTCGGGAAGCAAACTGAGGGTTTCAGAGGGGAGGGGGTTGGAAATGGGGTAACTGGGGGTTGGGCATTAAGGAGGGCGCGTGTTGGGATGAGCACTGGGTGTTCTATGCAACTAATGAATCATTGAGCACTGCATCAAAAACTAATGATGCACTCTAGGCTGGCCAATTGAACATAATGAAACATTTAAAAAATTTAAAAAAATATATAGACAAAAAATTGAAGTACAGCTAACTCGTGATGAGACTTTAGTTTCAGGTGTACAACATAGTGATTGCAAGCTGTGCTGGTTATGCTGTGCTCACACCTGAAGCCACCACCTGTCACCAAACAGCACTGTTACAAACAAAGGCATTACAAACAATGCCTTTCACTATGTTCCCCGTGCTGGGCCTTTTATTTGTGACTTACTCATCCATAACTGGAAACCTGAGCCTCCCACTCCCCTTCACCCATTTTGTCCATCTCCTACCTGTCTGTGGCCTACTCTCGAAGGGTATTTTGCACAAGGTGGGGCGTGTGGGAGAGGGTCTGATGCATGGCGAACCCTCACCAGCACCAGAGGCAGCAGAATGGAGAGAAACCCATTGGAAGTGACAAAGGCAAGGCCTCATTTGCAAAGAGCCTTAGAGACCACCCATCAGAGAAGCCTCCTGCTTGGACAGGACTTCCTTGCCAACAGAGGGACAGCGTTCAGCTACAAACCCACATGTGTCCACACTGGAGCCTCCTCCTGACTGCAGTGAATGTGGGAAATTCTTCAGCTGTTGCTCTTGCCCCCTTCAACAGCAGAGAGTTCACACTGGAGAAAAGCCCTATGAGTCTGACAAATGGGAGAGGTTCTTGAAACAGCTCATTAAATGTCAGAGCTCAGCCTGGAAATGACTTCCTTTTTTTTTTTTTTCCTCCCTTTTAAAATATTTTATTTATCTATTTTATTTTTTCCCCCAAATATGTTTATTTTATTTTTTCAGTGTTACAAGATTTATTGTTGTGCCTCCATTAGAAAGGACGAATATCCAACTTTTGTATCAACATGGATGGGACTGGAAGAGATTATGCGGAGTGAAATAAGTTAAGCAGAGAGAACCAATTACCTTATGGTCTCACGTGTTGAGCGTAAAGAAAAACATGGGAATGACTTTCTAAGTGCAGCGAATGTGGGAACGCCCTCAGCTCTGGCTCCCGCCTCCCTCGCCATTGAAAGCTCACGCCAGGTGAAGCCCTCATGAGTACAGGGAATGTGGGAGAGCATTCAGCCAGAGGGTTCACCTGATTAGCACTAGACATTTAACAACCTAGACAGGCTGTTTGTTGGGGCAGCAGATGTGGGAAAACCCTTACACAAAGATCCAAACTCTTTCAACACCAGGAAGTTCCTACTGGAGAGAGGTTATAGAGTTACAAAGAAGGAGCTTCTTTCTTAACACAATAGCTCATGACACAGAGAAGCTCTGAGGGTAGACTTTGTCAGGCAGCTAGATGTCCCATGCCATTCACCCAATTTTTCCACGTGGAAAGAGTCCCCACAAGCACAGGTTATGTCAGAAGCTTTCTGGAGCGTGTTGCAATTGTGGCTGCTCATGGGGTTGATCTGTTTTGTCACTAGTCAGTTCTTGTGGCTGAAGTCATCTTAGTACTCCCAGCTGGCCTGGCCGGTCTCCATGGTTCACACCAGTCAGCTCAATATTCTTGGAGAAGGTGGACTTCTGTTCTTTCTCCCTGGTCCCTGGAGGGAATCAAGAGTAACCAGAGCGCATGGGTTGTAAGAACTACAAGGTTTATGGGGGAACCATAGTTTACATGAGATCACTGGCAGTGTTAACAGGGACTAGGTGGGGCTACAGATAACCAGAGAGAAGTTGCTTATTCTTAAAGATGCATCTACAAATAATTCCATAAACATGTCTCTGCAGGATGAGGCTTCTGCAGAAGTTCTCAGAACTTCTAGACCAGTGTCTCTCCTTTGCTCAGTGTTACCGCCATAACACTGATAACACAAATAATCTAAAGTTTTGCTGGTTACTGCAGTCTTGGTGGACTATCCATCTCAAGGTCACTGCTGCACACGTAAGAAAATGGGGAAGGGAAGCCAGCAATGTGGCATTTGTGATAGAGTGTTCTTGATGACCCAGATGGAAAGGGCTTCCCATTGCTCATTGGGATTTGCAGTCAAGGTTGAGGACAGAGATGATGGAGTGAATGCAGGGTTATCAAATCTTCTGTTTTTCTAAAATGAGGGATAAATCCAGATTTTCATGTGCAGTGATTTAATATCTTATTGAGGTATAATTGATGCACAATAAACTGTAAATATCTGGTGTATGTAGTTTTATAAGTTTTGAAATACATATTCATGGATGAAACCATCATTGTAATCATGATAATGAGCATATCCTTCACCTCCAACTCTACCCTTTATAAATCCTTCCCTTCCTCCCTCTCCATCTTCACATCTCCAGGAAATCATTGATTTGCTTTCTTTTATTATTGAGTTGTTTGCCTCTTCTAAAATCATAAAGTTTTCACTCTTTTTTGTATGATTTCTTCATTACAGCATGATTATTTTGAAATTCTCCCTGCAGTGCATAAGAATACTTCACTCACTCTATTGCTGAGTAATATTCTGTAAGATGAATGTACCACAGTTAATCTACTCTTGTTAATAGACATATGAGTTTTAAGCTTTTACAAATGAAGCTGCTATGACCACAAACATAGAAGCCTTTATATGTCTTAGATATCAGACCTTTGTCTGTAGTGTCATTGGCAAATATCTTCTCCCATTCTGTGGGTTGCCTGTTTGTTTTGTTGATTGTTTCCTTCGCTGTGCAGAAGCTTTTTATCTTTATGAAGTCCCAAAAGTTCAATTTCGCTTTTG
>JAQQSY010006575.1:0-10969 GCA_028646535.1 Procyon lotor
CTCAGGTGGGCTGTTGGAAGGCGGGAGGAGTGCTCTCGTGAGGGTCCTGCGGACTCTGGGCTCACCTTCAGGGCCACCGGGAAACCAGGGGCTCCAGGCAGAGGACTGTGGTCGCGGTATTTCCTTTGTAAGGGAGCGTACTTCACGCTGTGCTCTAGGAATCTGAGTGCAGACGGGTGAAGGTCTGTGTCCTCAGGGGCTTAGGAGGAGGCCGCAAGGGGAACCTGGGGACTCGTTAGATTTGGAAGTTGAAAATTTCAAGCAGGAGTGGGCAAGTCGAGTCGTAAGTAAGTATTTGGGTTGATGTGCTCCTGCGACATCCAAGGGAGGACTCTGCAAAGACTAGTTCTTTCCCGGGGCTGGAGCTTAGCCGTGGGGAGGTTGGGTTTAAGATTTCTCAATTCCGATGTGCTGCCGCGGTCCAAAGTGCTGATTTCCTACGAAAGCCACTAGCAACTGCAGATAGTTTTCTAATATTAGCTGTAGAAACTGCAACTACAGCCGACTTGAGGGTCTCCGGGTCACGAAATGGTAGTTTTATCTTATGTGCAGATTCTATCTCTTATCTGTTATCTCACATCAGGCACCAGAAATGCTTGGATTTCAGGAAATATTCTGATATTACTGCTTTTTATCTTTTTTTATCCAACTAAAGCAGTTTGCATATGACGCTTTGCTGCTAGCTGGGAGCTGCCCGTGCCCCCCTCCCGCCCCAGTGCAGGACCCCTTTGATGGGTGATGAGCCGAGGCCACGTTGCTGCCCAAGTGCACGGCCTGTGCCCGGGCTGAGCGTGGTCCCCGGTCATGAGCCTGCTGGATGGCACTGAGCTGGCTGGGGAAATACAAACGAGCAGCGGAAATAGGGGGTGATGCCGTGTGTGTGTGTTTGTGTGTGTGTGTGTACACGTACATGTACATACGCGTGTGCACACAGATAGTCAAGGAGTCTCGGCTGATCCTCCATCTCCCTGTGACTTGATCAAGCCGTCTTGCTGCCCTTTTCCTGCCCCCTAAGTACCATCCCTCCGGGGCCCTGACGTCTCGCCGAGACATTAATACCTCCCCGTAAATGACTGGTCTCTCCTTCAACCCAAACTCACAGCGATATCCAGATGGTCCTATTTAAGCCACCTCGTCGGCGACGGCAACGCTAGAGCGCCGCCGTGGTCTGAACGAAATCAGCCGTAAATGACGCTGCCCGATGGGCCCGGGAAGCACCAGGACGCCCCGGCCGTGGACCGAGGGACGGGCCAGGCTGGCTGGCAGCGCCCAGAACCTGCTCGGGCGGCCCGCTTTGTTCTGGGGACCTGCCTAGGACCGTCCTGGGCACGCTGCTCGTATGTGGCCGCAACTGGCAGGCTGAGGCTCGGCCGTCCACGGGAGCCTGGGCGCTAGGAAGCAAGGCTGTGATGTGCCTGAGGTCTCCAAGGGATCCCCGTGGGGCTGTCCAGAAGCCCCATGAGTTCTCGCAGAAGTTTATAGCACGATGGGATGCTCGGAACTGTGACGTCCAGTGGGCGAAGCTCATTGCCGCGGAGACAACACCAGCGGTCGAGCGGCCGCACACGGATTATTCATGTTCTCCTCAAACGCATATGTTGGAACCTGCCTCCCGGTGTGAAGGTGATGGGAGATGGGGGCCTCTGGGAGGTGACGGGGTTCAGCTAGGTCATGAGGGTGGGTCCCCGGGATGGAGTTAAAGCTATAAAAACGGAGGAGACCTGAGCTGTGTGAGCTCTCGTGTGAACCAAGGAGGGTCCTACGAGGTGGTTCCCTGACGGCGTTGGCAGCTCGCTTTTGGACTTTGAGCCTCCAGGACCGTGAGAACTAAGTATCCTGCCTACCATGGCCCGAGGTTCTGTTTTCGCGGCCTGAACTGCTGAAAGCAAGGGACTGTTTCCTCCGAGCCCTCCTCACAGCGGGCACGGTGACTCCTCTCCTCGGCGGTCAGAAGCCCGAGATGGAACAACTGGTCCCGTATGAGCAGACTTTGGAAATTAGAGGTTGGAAGAGCTTTTATTTTAATGGAATTGATTTCTCATTCTCTGGAACACACGTTTGCCTTCAAGGCATCTAGGAAAACTGCCTTTTTTTCCAGGTAACGTCAGCATGCTGTTGTCAACCCAGGAGGGCGCCTGTGCGCCCGGAGGACTGGCGGGACCCTCTCGGCCCTTTGGGATCCAGGACGACGCAGAGCCGGAGAGCCGAGGTGACACCGGAGGGTTTCGTGCTTGCTCGAGTGGAAAGACCCCGAAAGGGTTGGCCACCTGGGCAGCAGCTGCCTAGCACATGCCGGGGCTTCTGATAAACAGTGTGAAATTGGGAGCTTAGACGCGATTGACGTAACCAGTCCATTAACCTATTTTATCCAAAATGCCGAGGTGGTTACATGTGTCACTAGATGTGCTGCTTTTAAGGCTCTTTTGATCCCGATCTTCAGGGTTTCTCCAGGACTGTCGTGTAGCTTTGTTTTTGCTTTGAAGGGAAGGGACTTTCACTTGAATACGCTATCACGTTAATCGTTCTACAGACGCGTGATGTGAAGACCCAGCTCTTGCGCTCATTGATGCTGTTGGAAAGTCCCCGACGGCCGACCGCCGCGGCCGGTCACGGGAGCGAGTGGCCCTGTGTGAGGACCGTGGACCACCTGACTGCGCACAGCTAAGGTATCTCCTGTCCCTAGTGCTGCGGGTGTTTTCACCTCTGGGCGCACCATACTTGAGATGCTGGTGGCTTCTCGGTCACGGTCACGTGTGGGGTACTTTGGGTACCTTGCGTGCTGGGGCACCGTATAACTGTTTCGTGTTGGCTGTGCAGTGGCCCGGGGGGTGGTGCGGACACGGATGTGAAAACCCTAGCGTTCCCGGCATCAGTGCGGCATCGCCAGCATCCCTGTCTCTGCCCTCGCTGACGCGGCTTGACCTCTAGTGAGACTTAGAGCTGGAAATGGGATGGATGACCGCCCCTCCCACCAGACCCATGACCCCCCCCAATGCTTTCAGGTGTAAAAGTCAGGAATTGGACAGTGCCCCCGTCTGCTCGTGCGTTGCCGTGTTAGACCGTGCAGACCCCTCCCGGCCTGTTGGTGCCAACATGCAGACCTGCTCTCTGAGAATTAAATACCACCACGATTTGGGCATCCTCTCAAGTCAGAAAGCCCATCTCAGCTGGAGAATGCCTCCCCTGTGTCGTCTACATTCACTGAAGGGCAACGAAAGGATTTGTCAAGGATAATGTGACTCCCTCCACAAAATACTCACCAAGGTTTCCATAAAAGTAGTAAATCCTGGACCCTTTGGGGAACCAGAGATGAATTTATCCCAAATAATAAAGTGATGCTAGCTAAGTCTTTGGGTCACTTTCCGCACGTGAGAGCAAACTCAAGTGTCTCAGGTTAACGGACGCCCACTTTCACGGGTCCACGGAGCCGGAATTCAGGAGGGGCAGCAGGTCGGTCACTGGCTGTGAGCAGGATCCCCTGAACTCTGTTTCTGCAAGTGATCCCAGCCGAACCTAAGCTCTGTCCTCCTGCCATTTGTCACTCGCAGCATCCGCTCCGGCACACCTCCATCAGGACTTCGCCAGCGAGAACTCGGAATGGTCCACACTTCTGTGTGTCTCCATCCCAAGGGGGCACGGTAGGTGGGCGGGCGTGGGGGGTTTAGTGTGCGCACATGCCTCTCGCCGGCGTGCAGGGGTGAGACGGAGCGGCGGCCGTGCAGTTGGGACTCTGGAGGGTGGTTTAGTTTGGTTTTGATTTGTAAGACCAAGACCTTCAGTGCGCACGGGTGCCGGAGGAGGGGTGCTCACGGAGAGGGAGGGTGGAGAGACCCGGAGGGGTGGGGAGAGAAGGGGCCGGAGTGCGGTTCCGAGTGGACACCGGCAGGGCTTGGGCGGGTGCTCCCGACGGGTACTTCATACGGCCGTGCGCCCGCCCGCTCACCGAGGTACTACTGAGTCCCGACCTGTGAAAGACACTGCACCAAGTGTGGGCCACGTGGTGGCATATTTATAAAACGGATTTTCTAGAGTTAACATATTTATGAAAACAAAACACTCCTCAGACTAAAGGGGACAGACGACCACGCTTGGCTGCTCCAGGTGAAAACTCTCCCGAGTCCGCGGGAAGCGTGACACAGCTGTTTGGTCGGCTTGGTTTTGAGACTCTCGAAGGCGCGGAGGCTTAATGACCCAGCGGTGAGGGGACGACCCCACGGTCAGTCCCACATCCGCGTTCCGTCCTGGGTTCCAGAAGGTGTGAAAGAGTGAATGGGGCCAATAGGCAGGACTTCCCAAGATGCTCGGGGTCGGGTGAGGGTTAGAGCAGCGGGGGACGGAGGGCAGAGGCCTGTGTGTGCGGGGCCCCCGCGGACGCAGCCCCTTTGAAGAGACGAGTCTGCGGGAAGGGCTGTGGTGTGATCAGCCTTATCTGGGCCTGTCAGGTTGGGGTCCCACGGGGTCTCTCTATGCTCCTCTCATTCGGGGAAGGACTGAATTCTCCCAACAGATGGGACAGCTGGAAAGCGTCTTGGGTAACAAAGTACAGACGTACGTGTACTGACTTATGTCTGTATTTATAGCCCTCTCTCCAGTCAACTCACTGCTGTCTTTGTCCAAATACCATGTGTATTTTAGGGACCTGGGGACGAGTAACAACGGACACGACTAAGAAATGAAGGTACTTTCCCGTAAAAGGAAAATCACTGCTGTTGGGGCGGGAGTATGAGGTGAGTGGGAAGTGACGGCATTCTTCATAAAACTTCATTTTTTTTTTTTTTTTGAGATTCTATTTTTATTTATTTGATAGATCACAAGCAGGGAGGCAGGCAGAGCAGGGAGGTAGCAAGTTCCCTGCTGAGCAGAGAGCCCGATGTGGGGCTCGATCCCAGGACCCTGAGATCATGACCTGGGCCAAAGGCAGAGGCTTTAACCCACTGAGCCACCCAGGCGTCCTGATCGTAAGACTTTAAACATTGCTTTTAAATATACCCACATATGGGTCACCTATGGGGCTCAGTGGGTTGGGCCTCTGCCTTCAGCTCAGGTCACCGTCTCAGGGTCCTGGGATCGAGCCCTGCGTCGGGCTCTCTGCTCCCCCATCTCCTCCTGACCTTCCCCTGCTTGTGTGCTCGCTCGCTCTCAAAGATCTATATACGTGTAATAAAATGTATGAGTATAGAGAATATATAAATACGTAAAACATAAACTGGAGTGCAATAAAGTAACCGTAAGAAAAAAGGAACGAGGTCTTCGTACAAAAGGTGTGAGTGAGCAGGTTCAGGCCCAAGGGACAGAGGTCACATGTGGACTCGGACAGTGGCTGGTGACCGAGTTATAAACAAGACCCTGGGCTCCTGCCCGCACTGAGATCAATAAGACAAATGTTTCTGCGTTCACTTGTGTTGTAGTTTGTATCAGACCTATTTTCTCCCCAAGAACAAGTAAACTAGATGAAATGCGCAAAACCCCACCTCCTTGAGGGCAGTGGAAAGTCTGTAAGTGTAAAGACGTACAGACTTACTACACTGTAAGTCCAGTGCAGTTAGGACTTACGGGCACAAGACCCTCAAGAAAAGTTGACCAAACACAAAGCCTGGCCTTCTGTACAGAATTTCCTGTCCAAAATTGCCAGATTCTAAGCTGCTGAGGGACAAATGACCAAGAAATGAAAGGAAAACGCCAGCGTAGAAGCTCAGCCTGAGCCCAGCAAAGTCAGGTGCTCCGGTTGGAACCACGAGCCCCCCAGAAACCTCTCGGGGCCCCTGCCTCACGAGTAACCTGTGGCCCCAGAATGGCGGACACCTCACAAAGGTCTTCGAGCTGAGTGTACCCGGGCAGGCTGCTGTGGCGGGGACTGTGGCCCGCAGGATGCTCGCCTTGGGGCTCTCCAGCCGTCGAGAGCGAGGACCTCCGACGGCGCGCCTGGACGGCTCTGTTGGTTGAGCGTCCGACTCTTGATTTCAGCTCTGGTCGTGAGCTCAGGTTTGTGAGATCGAGCCCCACGTCAGGGTCCCTGCTGAGGGTGGAGCCTGCTTAAGGTTCTCCCTCTCCTCCTGTCCCTCCCCACTGTGCTCTTGCGCTCTCACTCTAAGAAGAAAAAAAAGCCATCCTAGGAGTGAAGCCTGCAGGTAAAGCAGATATTAGTCGTCATACTCACATTCTTAATTCTAACAAACAGTTTTAGGAAATGAGATAGAAAGGTGGAAAATCTTACCAGAGAATTAGAATCTAGAAAAATGGAACCATAAGAAATTCTAGGTCTGTAATTACTAACTAATAACCCAGCTGAGGTGTTTCATAGTGTATTAGAAACTGTCAAGAGGGGTGTTCATACACTGAATTGTAGGTCAGGAGAAGTTACCGACTAGAGCACGAGGGAAAGGACTACAAAACAGATCCTCAGAAGAGTACAGGCCTCGGAAGAAGGGAGGGCGTGTGTGGAATTTGAGTCCCGATTAAGGAAGGGGAGGAGAAAGGCTGTTTAGATTTCTTTCCCGAATCTGACAGTAACCCTCACGTTGAAGAAACCATAGATTCAGCCCCAGGCCGAAATGACTACTGTACCTTGAGACACGATGGTTAAATTCCGAAAAATAAAGACAGAAAAATCACCTGCAGTTACCTCTAAAGGGTACGATGCAGGGATAAGGGCAGCCTGAAGGCCGTGGGTGGACTTTTTAAACTGGAAATAACAAACCACGAGACTAAACTGGAAATAAACTACTGATTTTTATAATCTGTAAAAATACTTTGAAAAATTAAGACCAAATACAGGTATTTTCTGGCAAGTGAAATCTGACCTCTCCCTAAGCTCCTTGGCAGACAGGAAGTGACTGCAGAGTCTTGGTAACTCGGGGAGAAGGGGCAGGCCTAGAAGGGTGACGTGCACTTACTCCCAGATGCGAATTTGCTAGAACTGTAATCCCACCGGTATCAGGTGCGCTCAGTCTGAGTTTGGCCCCCTCTTGGTGAAGGGGAAGGAGGCTCGGACCTCACAGCCAGAGTCGTCCTGACACTAAACGTTCTCCGGCCCTTTCCACATTCGTGTTTCATATGTTTGGGATGAGTCTTCCTCACAATCCTCACTACCTTTTATCTCTTAATGCTCCAAGCTTGGCCGAAGAGTTGGAGGAAAGGCAAGGGGCTTGGGCGCCACCGTGCACCCCATGAACCTGGACCCCCTGCCCTCTCTACCTTCGAAGATGGAATGTCCCTTGGGAGGCAGCAGCTTTGCCCTCGCTCCACTCCTGGTGATTTTCTTTATGGCCGAGCTGCCTCCGCACCAAGCCGACAGTGGTCGAGGGCTCCTTTTTCCCCAAGTGTCTTGCTCTCCTGACCTCCCACCCCCTCAGCAGAGGGGCAGAGTCCGGTATATAAGCCTTAACCCAAAAACTCTGCAGAAGCCTCTCTCATCTTCTGTTGGGATTCACAGAACCTTTCGTCTTAAGATTCATTTGTACTACAGAAACCTTGATGAGAACTGGGCTTCTGGTTCCAGACAAGATGGAGCAAACGCATTCACTGTTTGGCCGAGTACTTTAAAACTTTTGAATAATATATAAAAAACATCACAGCACTCTTAAAGATGGAGAAAAAGACTCCAGGCATTGAGACATGAGACAGGACACAATGGGGAGTTTTTGTTTTGTTTTAAATCCCCCCAACGAGGACGCACTGCCTCCTATGTATCTAGAGAAGCCTTTAACTCTGAAATCCAGTGGGTGGCAGAGGAGAAAGGCCCCAGCAATGGCCGCCTTGTCTAACCAAAGGAGCCTCCCACCCCAGGACGGAGTCTTCAGTGATGGCCAACCTACCAGCCGGACTCCAGGCAATGACCCCACTCACGCCCCTCCCTCCTGGGCTCATGTCTGGCAGGGAATGGAATGGGGCCCGTGCCCATGCCCGCCTGGTGGGAAGCAGAGAAGCTGTCCCCTCCCCCACCAGCTAGAGTGGGGGGGAGATTGGTGGGGGGAGAAAGAGGTCCTTTAAGGCAGTGGGTGAAGTCTGGGGCAACCCTTGAGTTGAACCAACACTGCCAACGTTTTGACCCCTAAGTGCAGGGACAAGCACAGATGGTGGAACGGCCTTGGTGGAGGGCACTAACAGGGCAGCCAGAGCATGTGCGCTAGACCTGAACAGGGTGAGGAGGGCCTGAGGGGGGAGAGTTAAGTAAGATCCAAGCTCTCAGGACATGGCATCCAAAATGTCCAGGATGCAAGTAAAGATTAATTGCACACGAAGGGAGTATTTCAATGCTAATGAGATCAGACAAAGAACAGGCACTAACAATGAGATAAACAGATGCTCTAATTATCTGACAGAATTTATCTCCATAGTAGTTACCAGCGACTGAAAATAAAGCAGTGCAGTTTTGCCGGGGAGAAGTAACCTGTAGTACAAAGAACCCTTGTGCGCCCCTAATTGGACATCCGGTAAGAAACCGGAAAGGCTCTTGGAAATTGAACCCAAGGTTAAGAGATCAGACCTGTGGAGATGATTTACTCAACGAATAAGCCAGCTAGGTGCCTACTGGGGGGGGAGAATGTGACTCTCTGCCTTCTAGGAACTTAGCCGTCAGCAGACGGGACACACCCGTGGGTGACCACAGTGGAGGCAAACCTAGATTGTTCACGTTATGCGTGAACGAGGAGCCGGGTGAAGTTACTCCTGTCTCCTCCATGCGGGAAGCCTGCTGGATTGAGGTGTATGCCTGACGACTTTCAAATACACACAAATACACCCCCCCCTCGTCTCCATCGCTGTTAGAGGGCAGAGTTACTGAGGAAGATCTCTCCAGTTTCAAGAGTGCCTACCACCCAAAACAGCTCACCTGCATATCATTGTCTAGAAGTGTTTTTGCCTAAATGAGTGCATGGTCACAAAAATTTAATGCAATTTTTAAAACACCAGGAATGAGTTCTTGTCAATCACAGCCACAGTTCACCCACTGACGTCTAATGTACCTTTCTTTCCTCTCATTGACTTAAGTAACCAGACACGTGGGAGAGAACGTTTGCCGTCTTGCAGAAGATGCCAGAACAGAGCCAAATGAGGTAACCGTGCAAAATCCCACAACCAGAGTGGTGGGGCCTTACCACCAGGTTGGAGGACGCCCCCCGCCCCCCCAGACAGGGTGCAGCTGCTGGGGGCTTGGCCACACTGACCGGGAGAGTGAGGAAGAACATGAGAGCCATCTTCTCCGTTTCCTTGAAGGGTTACCACCCAGCTCCATGAGAAGGGAGGAGAGGACGCCATGTGGGTACGCGGTTGGTTTCTTGTAAAGTTGAACACATCTGTCGTATGATAGCACACTGCACACTTCAGTCCTGGGGTATTTATCTCAGAAGAGGAAGCAAGTACACACACAACACAAACACAGATAGGAACATTTGTTGTTTAATAACTCAAACAGCCCCAATGTTCCCTGAATGGTAGTGTAGATAAACCGGTTCATTTGTACAAAGAAATGCTTCCTGAGCAGGAGGAAGGAAGGAGTTGGGACAGGACAGCCTACGTGGATTTCAGGACACTTTGCTGAGAGCGGTGAGGTGAGGAGGAGAATGTGGGTCAGGTCCCACTTACGGGATGCTGCAGAAGGGCCGGAGGAATCTGGGGGTAGGAAGCTGGGGACAGGTGGGGTGGGGGTCCCTCCGCATCTCGTAAGGACGGCCCTGGCGAGGGCGTGTGGGGTTTCAACGCTCATGTGAATTGAGAGTTTGAGGTCTGTGTGTTTCATCGTGTGCTTGTTATACCTGCTAGTGTCGGTGTTGTGGGAACCCTACAGAGGCTGGAGAAATGCTCCAGGCCAAGGGTCACTAACCATTTTGTCGTCTACTACTCGTCCGTCCATCTTGGCATCCGCTTTACCGTTCTGTCCTCTGCTAGACAGATATCTGTCTGAGAGACCGAGACCCCCATCAGGAAGTGCTGACTATTGATAAGGGCGCCTGGCCAGCTCATTCAGTGGAGCATGTGACGCCTGCTCTCGGGGTTGTGGGTTCGAGCCCATGTTGGGTGTACAGTTTATCTTTAAAAAAAAAAAAAACATTATCACTGTTTGAAGTCCTAAGGTTATGATTGTTAGCGCGGTGATCCTCACTGCGACCCCAGTGCGCAGGTGTTACTCTGAAGTGTGGGGCCAGTGACTTTGAACCCATCCTGGGGTATCTGGGAAGTCCCCGGTTAGTATTTTGAGAACCAGTGAACAGCTGGTAAGCTGCTGCCCTAAGCGAACGGAAGTTAGAAGTAGTGCGTCTTGGCGGAGAAGCCTTTTCTAAAACCCC
Organism: Procyon lotor; assembly: GCA_028646535.1. Classification (NCBI taxonomy): domain Eukaryota; kingdom Metazoa; phylum Chordata; class Mammalia; order Carnivora; family Procyonidae; genus Procyon; species Procyon lotor. Next base: position 10,284 of record JAQQSY010006575.1, read on the forward strand.
CTTGCTTTCCGGGCTTCCGTCCTGCGTGTGCTGGGTCAGGGCCCCTGCCAGAGGGTGCGCCGTCGGGGCTGCCCTGCTCTCTCGGGGGTTCTCCGGGCCCCGCGGTGAGACGGGCGGCCGCAGGGGGGTGAGGGTCGTGCGCCCGGGCGGCACCAGGGGACGGAGCCCAGCGAGGGCGGCCAGTGTGGCGTCTGCGGGGTGACGCGTGACCCACCTCCTCGGGGGCCGGGAGCACCGCTGTGCGAGCCCGAGACGCGGTCTCAGCGTCGGCGGGAGGAGCCCAGCACCCGAGGTGGGGAGGGGGCCCCGCGTCAGGACGGAGCCCCTCCCGCCTCCTGAGCGGCGCCGTCGGCCGGCGGGGGCCGGGGTCACGCAGTGACTTCCCTCCGCAGGGGCGCCCGGCAGACCCCAAGGGGTGGTGACCGCAGTGGTGGCCTTGCCCCGGGGGGACCGTGGGGTGCCCTCGTGGGGGCGGGGTTAGGACACGTGCCCCCCGCGGCGGCACCGTCTCTCGGGAACGAGGTGCCCGCTCTGTTCGCTCCCGTTCGGGGTCCGCGCACGGGAACAAGAGCGCACGGGAGCAGGACGGACAGACGGACGGCGGGGGCGCGGAGGTCCTCGCTGCCTCGTGAGCTGGGCGAGCGGGCGCCCAGGCACACGGTACGGGGACCGAACCCCGGGGCACC
>JAQQSY010006576.1:0-10968 GCA_028646535.1 Procyon lotor
CTCAAAATGGATCATAAGCTGAAATGTTTAAGAGCTAAAACTATAAACCTCTTAGAAGAAAATAAGGAGTAACTGTGAGCTTGAGTTAGGCAAAGCTTTCTTAGATATGACATCAAAAGCACAAACATCAAAAGAAAAAATAGTCAAATTGGACTTTATCAAAATTAAAAACTTTTTTGCTTCAAAGAACACTGTCAAAACCACGAAAAGATAATCCAAAATAATGGGAGAAAATATTTGTAAACCATTTTTCCAATTAGGGACTTGTATCCTTCCAGAATATATATTTAAAAATTACAACTCCAAAATAAAAAAAAATAAAAAAAAAAACAGATAACCTAATTAAAACATAGACAAAGGTTCTGAATGGACATTTCACCAAAGCACGTGTAAGAATGGCCAATAAGTATATGAAACATGCTTAACATCATTAGCCACTAGAGAAATGCAAATCAAAACCATGATGAGGGGCACATGGGTGGCTCAGTCAGTTAAGTGGCTGCCTTTGGCTCAGGTCATGATCCCAGGGTTCTGGGATCGAGTCCCACATTTGCTCCCTGCTCAGCAGGGCATCTGCTTCTCTCTCTCCCTCTGCTGCTCTCTCTCTCTCTCTGTCAGATAAAGAAATAAAATCTTTTAAAAAAAGAATTAAAAAAAAACCATGATGGGATATCATTTTACACCTGGTAGAATGGTTATACTAAAAACGACAGTTAATAACAAAGAGCTGGCAAAAATGTGGAGAAATTAGAACCCTCATAATGTTGCTGGTGGGAATGTTAAATGGAGCGGCCATTTTGGAAGACAGTATGGCAGTTCCACAAGAAGGTTCATTCCCATATGACCCAGCAATTCCACATAGAATTCCCCTCAGAAATAGAAACATATACTTTACACAAATTTTAAAACGGCATTATTCATAGTAGTTAAAAAGTAGAACCAACACAAATGTCCATCAACTGACAAAATGATAGATAAAATGCAGTGTATTTATATAATAGAATATTATTTGGTAATAAGGAAAAATGAAGTATTGATATCAGCTCAATGAGTATTGATATAACACGGATGAACCTTGAGAAAATCATGCTAAATTAAATAAGTCAGTCACAAAAGACCTGTATTGTATATGAAATATACAACATTTATATGAAATGTCTGGAATTGGCAAATCTGTAGAGAGAAGAGAGTAAATTAGCAGTTGCCTAGGGGTTGGGAATGGGTAGTGAGCGCTAATGGGCACAAGCTTTCTTTCTGGGGTAACAAAAATGTTCTCCAATTGATTATGGTGACAATTGAATCACTCTGTGTATGCCAAAACCCATTAAACCGTATACTTTAAATGGGCAAATTACATGGCATATGAATTGTATCTTTATAAAACTATTAAAAACACATTTGTATGAAGTATATACTAAGAGAAGAAATGTTCATATTTGTGAATGATTTGGGATCGTGCATTGTGGATTATGATTATAATTATTTGGAAAGAAGATTAGAAGCTCTGACAAATTCTGGCAAGAGATCCATTAAAGTGTTAATGAAGGCCACTTTGGATGGTGAATTGTGGTGGATGGTGTTTTCCCCTTTGATGACCAGCCTTTTTATAATAGAGGAGACCTTTTTTTTTTAAAGATTTTATTTATTTATTTGACAGAGAGAGAGAGATCACAAGTAGGCAGAGAGGCAGGCAGAGAGAGAGGGGGAAGCAGGCTCCCCGCTGAGAAGAGAGCCCGATGTGGCCTCGATCCCAGGACCCTGAGATCATGATCTGAGCCAAAGGGAGAGGCTCTCACCCACTGAGCCACCCAGGTGTCCTGAAACTTTTTTTTTTTTTTTTTTTAAAGATTTATTTATTTGACAGCGAGAAACACAGCGAGAGAGGGAACACAAGCAGAGGGAATGGTAGCGGGAGAAGCAGGCTTCCCGCAGAGCAGAGAGCCCGATGCGGGGCTCGATCCCAGGCCTCTGGGATCTGACCTGGGCCGAAGGCAGATGCCCAACGACTGAGCCACCCAGGCACCCAACTTTTTTTTTTTTTGATAAAAGAAATGAAGAGGGCTTATTTCCCAAACACTCCTTGGGTGGAATCCTTCTTCATATTTACCTCAGATCTGCAGAAAGCAACCGAAGAGAGTTTCAGCTGTCATTCTATAAAAAACAAAGTCTGACTGAAACCAAAAGTGACGTTTTCCATGCTCCCTCCTACCTCCTGTTCTTCTACCCCACAGGCCCATAAAAGAAAATGATTCAGAAAGTCCTGAGCCCGTGAAACCGGAAATGTGCTGTGCTCATATCTGGCAGCCTCGTGCCCCCGAGGTGAGGAGCAGACGACTGCTGTCCACGGCTTCTCACAGTGAAAGTGGAGCGAGGGAGGCATGCGTTCCAGCTGGGAGCATGAGTTAGGGCCTGTGCCAGGTACAAGGAGAAGTCTTATTTTCTCCTTGAGTGCACAGTATATGCTTATCTCTACTGAGGAAACCAGCTTTTCCTTCTTACCTCCCAAGAGGAAGAGCCAGTGCTGGCTCACGTCTCTGGACAGAGTTACATTTCCCAGCTGGCCTCCCTCCAGGGCAGCCAGTTGTCCATCTCTATCTTGGAGGAACAGCTTTGACAAAGTCCTTGGCCCTGTTTGGAAATCCCCTTCCCCTTGCACTCCCAAACAAAATTAATTTGAAACGGTTGGGTTAATCTGACATTTTTCCTCTGAGGGACATGTTTTCATACGAAGGGGGAGGGTCTCCTGGAGGCCTCGAACTCTCTACTTGGAGTCCGTATACCTACCTCCCCAATGCTGGCAATCTGGAGCGTGTTCAGGGGGATGCATCTGGGTTAGAGAGACATCTGGGGGCCAGTTCTCTGAGGAATGGTTGAGAGACTTGGAGCTGCTTCGCTTGGAAAAGAGAAAACTCAGGGAGATCCTGAGATGGTCTCAGTGAGCTGCTAGCGTGAGAAAAGTTTATTTTGGAATAATATCTCAGAGAAAAATTGGAACCCATGTGGAGGAGTTGCAAGGAGGCAAATTGCCTTGATATTAGAAAGAACTTTTAATGACGAGAATTTTCCAACATGCGATAGGCTCCACAGCTGAAGAGATGCTTTTCATCAGAGGAAGTCTGTGCAGCAACTTTCTTTCAGGTATCAACTTGAGAGTGTAAAACTTTTTTCCAGCAATTATGTGGTGCTTATTATGTGCCAGGCACTATGCTAAGTACTCACATATATATATATTATACATATGTAATTCCCCAAATACTTATAACAGCCTTCTAAAATAAGTGTGTTTTTATCTCCAGTTTATAGATGAGGAAAAATAAGACTCAGAGAGAGATTCAGTAATTTGCCCAGGGCTATACTGTGACTCAAACCCAAGTAGTCTGGGTCAAACATCCGTGTTCTTAACTCCTATATTGAGGTTACATTTATATTAATACCCCCAAGATATGACCATAGGCTCCTCTATGTCAAAATGTAGAATTTAGGCTCTCTCATCCAGATCGTTTCCAGGGGTACCCAGAGAGTATTTATCTAGACCTACAACCTAGGGGATAAGGTTCACGCCTCTGTCATACACCATGGCTTCTCTCTTGGTGATGTCTCAGCTCTCAACACTATTCATAAAGCCTTGCCAACTATACTAATTGTGAGACCACCAATATGTTGTGCTACAGGGGCTTCTTCACAATGTGCTCCAGTCTGTAGGGCTCAAGGCCTATGTGTTGCTGGGTTCTGAGAGCTGTGGAAAATGGTCCCACTTCTGTGCCTCAGTCTGTAATCTGAGTCCCTGAGAAACGATACTTTTGGCTAGAGAGTCTTGTATCTCTCACAATAAAATGTCCCTCTTAGCTACTGGCCCTCATTTCCTTTGGGTATAGAGTTTCAGAGACAGTCCAATGGTTGGAGTTGGGCCCTACAACTCACGTCCCTCTCTGTCACCTTTGCTTCTTTCTCAATAGTCTCCTCTCATCTGGACAGCCACAATAAACAAAACTCTCTTTTCCCCCAGCCACAAAACACAGAGCCTCCATGCACCAGGTGAAGAAAACTCTGAAGAGATGTCAGCTTGCTTCTCCCCAGCCTTTGCTCAGCCAAAAGGACCTGTGAGACCTGAGAGCAGAAGAAGCAGGAAGACTATTCCTAGGGGTCCTGGGGAAAGGGGTGCTGGATGAAGCTGGAGGCTGGAAAGAATGGTAAGATCTCATCAGTTCTAAAATTTTGGAACCCTAAGTCCCAAAGAGTTTGAGAGGAATGGAGTTGCTTCAGCTTGTTTCCTTCAATAGCCCACACTGGGTTTGCTTTGGGATGAGTAGGCTGTATTTCTAGGTAAAGTTTTTTAGCAGTTTCTAAGCTGACAGGAACTGGCTGTCTAGTGTAGCTCACTTTTGGGCAAGAGAGGAAGCCGGGATGTGGAAGGCTGGGGTCCATTTTCTGAAGGGAAACAATTAATGGCTCTGTCTGACAAGCCATTTCCTTGAGGGAGAGTTTCAGAGATGAGCTTCCCATGCTTGTACCCAGTCTCTCTCATGCTCTTCGGGAAAGTAAACATATGTCTCCATGTTATCCAAAAGGTCTTCTCATTGTCTTTTATGGTCAATGTGAGGGGTGTGGGACATTTAGATTCTTTGAAGTTTCCATGAGCATATTCGGCTGACATAAGGGAGAGAAGATAGGGACAAGAGGAGGGTACATCTCACTGTGAATGGGAAGAAAGGGTGCGGTAGCCAGCCTCAAAATGGCCTCCAATAATCCTTGCCTCCTGGTGTTCATGTCTTGCATAGTGTCTCTCTCTAGATTGAATCCATGTTTGTCTGTATGACCAATAAAGTGTTGTGAAAGTGACAGTGTGTGACTTTCTAGGCTAGGTCGTGGGTTCCACCTTGGTCTCTGAGATCATTCGCTCTGGGGGAAACCAGCCATCATGTTGTAAAGGACACTGAAGCAGCCATGTGGAGGAGTCTATATGGGGAGGAACCGAGGCCTCCTGCCAAAGCCAGCAACCACTTGTCATCCAAGTGAGTGAACGAGCCTAAAAGCAGATTCTCTACCCGAGTAGAACTGTCAGATAACTGCAGCCCCAGCTGATATGTTCACTACAACTTCATGAGAGATCCGAACCAGAACTGCCCAAACTCCTCCTTACCTATAGAAACTGTGATACATGTTTTAGGCCACTAAGTTTTGAGTTAATTTATAACACAGCAATTGATAACCCATGCAAACAGCAAGTCTGATTATGCGAAGGGCCCTCTAGCATAAGCCTTGTGGTTTGGTCACCTTTTTGCACCATGTCCTTGGGGGGCCAGAGGGTGGTTTTCTTGTTCTGTGGTCGGGGTTGGCAAACTAGGACCCATGTGTCAAAGCCAGCTGTCCACAGGCCAAATCTGCCCACATCACTTGTCCAACATATTGTCTATGGCTGGTTTCTTGCTACAAGGACAGAAGTGAATAGTTGTGATACATTGGATGGCTCACAAACCTGAAAATGTTTATTATTTAGCCCCTTTTTAAAGAAGATTTTTTATTTATTCATTTGAGAGAGTGAGAGAGTGCGAGCAAGAGTACGAGCAGGGGGTAGGGTCAGAGGGAGAAGCAGACTCCCCGCTGAGCAGGAAGCCTGACCCAGGGCTGGATCCCAGGACCTCAATCCCAGGACCCCAGTAGAGTGACCTGTGCCAAAGGCAGATGCTTACCCGACTGAACCACCCAGGCGCCCCTACTATTTAGCCCTTTATAGAAAAAACTTACTGACTTCTGTCCTATAGGAACAGTGTGACGGTGAACTGTCTTTCTCACACACACACAGATACATATGCTCTGTCCACACAAGAACCTCAAGTGTACATATGCTATCTCATATGCCTGGTGAGCCCTCTCTAATTTCCTCCTCTGGCTAACTCCTACTCATCTTTCAAAACTCAGTTCATATGCACCTTCTTGAATCCAAACTTTTACTTGTGAAATCCCTCTCCTTCTTTGAAGTCGGCTTCTATATCATCTCCTTCCCGCAATCCCCCAAGCTAAACAAATTCTAACAGCAGTGTTTCCATAGCTCTTTTAGAAATCTAATCAATCACATGATGGGGATTTGTTTAGTGTCTTTCTCCTCCTCTGGACTATAAGCTCTTCAAGGGCAAGGATCGTGTATTACTCATTTTATAACCTCAGAGAAATATACTTTTACTTATATGTTCATTACAAATACTTATCGGATGCTTATTATTTGTCAGATGATTTGCTTACACAGAGAAAAAAACTGGGTCCTGGCCTTCAGGTTGCTGCTCTAGAATGAAAGTGGAAAAGCAAATGGCTTTAGGATATGGGGTGGTGGAGGTGTGCACAAACTTCATTGTGAGCATATCTGCTGTAGCCATATAAACAGCTTCAAAATGAAATTGGTTTGCAACACTTTCATAGCACTTACCATTTGTCAGTCACAGTACTAAGCACTTACATACATTACAATTCATTGAATCTTTTTTTTTTTTAAGCAGGCTCCCCGCTGAGCAGAGAGCCCGATGCGGGGCTCGATGCGGGGCTCGATCCCAGGACCCTGAGACCATGGCCTGAGCCGAAGGCAGAGGCTTAACCACTGAGCCACCCAGGTGCCCCACAATTCATTGAATCTTTATATGACATGAGGCAAGTACTACAATTATTTCTGTTCTACTAGATATAGAGACCAAGAGAGGTCAAGTAACTTACCCAGGGTCACAGAGCTAAAAATGTCAAATGAATTTTGGAGCAATTATTTAGTTGAATAATCAATTCTAAGTCTCAGAAGCAACACAAGTGTAAGAAATTGGGATAATGCTGTTCTTTTCTCTTTGAACACTAAGTGGATGGTTTCTGTCAAGCTGGAAATTCCAGCTCCAGAGGCTTTCTGATGACTTACACTATGCTTGGCATTTCATTTCTAGGAATTGCCTTCTGGGAGATTCTGCTGTTTCAATGATTGTGCAAGCCTGGTTTGCTCACTGAATTGCACCATTTGCCACTTTTAAGTCATCCCTATTTATCAGTTTTACTTTCCTAGGGCTCTGTGGGAGAAGGACATAGTCAACAACCCTCAATGGTGTTCTTTCCTTGCTAAAGTCAATAGGACTACAGGTTGTCTACGGTTGGGATGTGAGATGGAGCCCTGGTTTCTTCTCTCTGCCATGACTCGTCTCCAGCTGTGATCTAGTTGTGGATTAATTGGTTCAAATCTTGGGTGTCATTCAATGGTTTGATTTAAAGAGATTTTGTGTACAGTGGCTAATGGCACTGGCTCTAGCTTAAAGAAGACCATTGCCCCCTGTGGTACGAATCATTTAATTGCATTCTATTTCCCTTTCTAGAAATGAAGACTAAAGCTCTAAAGCTGGTCCCCTTTACAAATACATAAGTAGGTATTCTGAGCCATTTGTCCACTCTGTTCCGGTCACTCATTTGTGTTTGGCTCAGCCTTCCTGCACAAAGATGTGGACACTTTGTGGTAAAGACTAAAGGTGGGGAAGTGGGACAAATCCCTCTGAGGACAGGGATAGGTGCTGAAACAGGTATGCCCCTTGCTCAAGAGCCTTTGCTCAGCAATTCCCTTCAAAAGAAAAGATGCAGGGGTGCCTGGGTGGCTCAGTGGGTTAAGCCCAAGTCATGATCTCAGGGTCCTGGGATCGAGCCCCACATCGGGCTCTCTGCTCAGCTGGGAGCCTGCTTTCCCCTCTCTCTTTGCCTGCCTCTCTGCCTACTTGTGATCTCTCTCTCTGTCAAATAAATAAATAAAATCTTAAAAAAAAAAAAGAAAGAAAAAGAAAAGGTGCAGAGTGAAGTGATGAGGAGTGTCAAAGTTAAGGGGGCAGAGGGAAAGGCCAGTATGTCCCCTCACAGTTTTCGGCATATTCACCCTTATTCAACAATTCCTGATGGAATTAGTTATGTGCCAGACCTTGTTTACAATCAGGTCCTGGAGTTTACAATGGCAAATTAGACAGATATGTTTCTTGCCCTTCTGGAGCAGTGGGGAAGAGCAGAAAGAAGTTAACAGTTGAATACAATAATTGCAAATTACGGTAAGTGATGGTAGGAATAAAGAGTGGGCTATTGCAGAGAATAATCAAGAGGGAGGGTGGGACAGGACTTTTTATTTTGAATGGAATAATCAGAGGAGGCCTCTCCGAGGATGTGAAGGATTGCACTTGAAGGACAATGAACATGAAGGGCAAAGAAACAAGGGGAGACTTCCAGGCAGAGGGGATGGATTTGCAAAGGCTCTAAAGCCAAGGTCAGCTCAGGCGAGCAGAAACGGCTAAGATGCTCTTGGTGGGGGCCTTCAGTGCTCTCCTTCTTTCCAATCAAATGTGTTCCTGGTGATAGCTTGAGAACCCACTTTGCCAGGACCTATAAGAATCTGCAGGATGGCTCTGAGGGTAGAACAGCATTCATCAAGAAAAGGGGAACATTTAGGGACGTGGGGTCCCTTCCCTTCCATTTTAGGACAAGCAGACCTTGGTAAATTACTTAGGTCCCCTGGGTTCAAATCTTGGCCCTGCCCCTAGGAAACTCTAAGTATAACATGTTATTTAACTGCTCTGTGCCTCAGTGTCCTTATCTGTAAACTAGGCTGAAAAATGTATCCACCTTGCAGGATTGTTATGAGGGTTTAATTAGTTTATGTTAGCTAAGCGCTTAGATCAGTACTTGGCACATAAACATTCAACAATCATATTGTTATTGTTATCACACTGTTGTACCCTGCTGACACTTCAGATGGCAGTGAGGGTGTGTTTTATAGTCCCTAGAAGCTTATCTCCCAAGAATCAAGCTATAGCCTCCTTATATAATTCAGTCAGAAATCATTTTTGTACAAGGCACTGTACTGGATACTTTGCTGCATTATTTCCTTTGATCCTTCCAACAGTCTTAAGAAGCAAGTATTACTACCCTTATTTTATAGATCCAGGAACTCAGGTTTAAAGAGGTTAACTGGCTTATTTAACACCGCTCAAAGCTAGTTTGGTTTCTAGGTCCACCACCAAGATCTGACTCGGTAGGCCCTGGTCAGTCTTTGGAATCTGGATTACAAGTACCTGCCCAACCTTCCCAATTCAGATGAGACTGACCTCTTTATCGTACTTTGGAAAACTCTGGCCTCGATGATCTCTAAGGCCCCCTCTGGCTGCAAGTCTGTGAAGACGGGGAAGTCCACACGTGCTGAGTACACAGAGGAAGGCAATTTGCCGCTGTTGATGTTTATTATAACGAAATGAACTCAGTTCATGGCACTGGTTTCTTGCTATGGTTATTGTCCAACAGGCACGCTGGGGCTGAAGAATGTCCCCAGAGTGGTTTGCATGATGTAATTAGTTCCCAATTTCTCATCTCCAGTTCCAAAATAAGATCAAATGAAAATGCTCTGAAAACCAAAAGTCTTAAACTTGGGGAAACTCATTTTGCAGTCAAGCATGACTGCAGGGTTTTTTGTTTTTGTTTTGTTTTGTTTTGTTTTTTTGCTGATGTTATCTAAACCACTTGCTGTGAATATTTAGACAGTGCACTGCAAAATTATCAGTACACTTGATTATAGGGTTGTATTAATAATCTATTGTTGCATAACGAATTGCCCCAAAACTTAATGGCTTAAAACAACAAACATTTATTAGATAAAGAGTTATGTTTTTGGAGTATCATGATAAGCTCACACTATGGTTTTTACACTTTATTTTTTTTTTTAAGATTTCATTTATTTATTCATGGAAGACAGAGACAGAGAGAGAGAGAGAGAGGCAGAGGGAGAAGCAGACTCCCCACGGTGCAGGGAGCCCAATGTGGAGCTCAATCCCAGGAACCTGAGATTATGACCTGACCCAAAGGCAGACGCTTAATCAACTGAGCCACTGGTGCTTGGTTTTTACCACTTTAAATAAACTAAAGAAACATAGACTATTTTGGAATGTCTTCCAGTCTCAAGGAACCTCATGGATTATCCAGTAACTAGAGTTTACTCTCATCGCCTTCGCTCTACAGATGAATAACTTGAGACTCGGAAAGGAAAAAAAAATTGCTAAGAACATACATACTATGTTTCAGACACTGTTAAGTGCCTTAGATAGATTATTTTATTAAACTTTCCCAGCTTAACTGATGAGGAGACCAAGAGTCAGGAAGGTGAGTAGAATGTTCTGGATCAGACAGCTAGTGTGTTCTGGAGACAGGGCTAAAAACCCGTGTCTCCCAAGTGTCAGCCGGAGCCCTGCACATGTAATAGCCCCTCTATGACCCTCTGGGATGTGAGAGCAGAGCTGGCAAAACCTAGACATCATATCCCTGGAGGATCAAGTTGAAGGGTTTCTGTCCACAGAAACGGTCTTCTCCCTAGTCTGAAGATCCCACCAGGCTGCTGCTTCCCTAGTTAATCTCACCTGAGATTCTCCCCCTGGGAACCAGATAAGAACCCCAGAAGTTGCAGAAGCAAAGACCTCACTGCCAATTGCCTTATCCTCAGAGTGGGTTTCTGAACTTCAAGCTGGGTGGGCACTGCCAAGGTGTGACCAGGCTCTGTTCCCACTTTGAAATGCCTTCTCAGGGTACCTTAAGTATACCTCATGCTCACACCCTCATCTAAGAGGTGTTCCTGAACAAAACCTCCTCCCCACGGGAGTATGGCTGGAGAAAGTCTTTCCAAGGGCTGTCAGCTTTAAGCTCTACAAAGAATATGCCATCATTAGGAATCTAAGTTTAAAAGTTATGGGGCACCTGGGTGGCTCAGTGGGTTAAAGCCTCTGCCTTCAGCTCAGGTCATGATTTCAGGGTCCTGGGATCGAGCCCTGCATCAGGCTCTGTGCTCAGCAGGGAGCTTGCTTCCCCCTTCTCTCTCTGCCTGCCTCTCTGCCTACTGTAATCTCTCTCTCTCTCTCTGTCAAATAATTAAATAAAATCTTAAAAAAAAAAAAAGTTACATGATTCCATGAGAGACTGTAGACTCTGAGAAAT
>JAQQSY010006577.1:0-10968 GCA_028646535.1 Procyon lotor
GGTGTGTCATTTCTGAGTGCTGATTTAACCCAGATGGCACTGTGGTCCCCTCTAGTTCGGAGTCTCAGGCTGCTTGGGGGGGTGGGGGCTGGGGGAGAGGGGTGGGGGGATAGATTGCCAGCTGCTGGCCCCTGAAGGGAGGGGGAGGAGGACTCTTTTGTGGAGGAGGACTCTTGAGGCAGAGTCCAAGGAGGGATGTGCCAGTGGCTGGCTGGCTGACTTCTCTGCAGACCTCCTCTCCTCCCTCGACGTTCTTCCTTGAGGCTTAGGGCTCTTGGTGCCTGCCATGCAAGTTCTTCACCCCAGGCCCTCAGGCGGCCTCCACCTGCCGTGCCTTTCCCCTTCCTTCCTGTATAGGTCTCAACTCTGCTGGGTTGGCCTTGGGGTCTCAGGGCAGGGCGAGGTTAGGAGCCTCCTAGAGTTAGGAGCCTCACGGAGTTAGAAACCCCGCGCTTCCCTCTGAGAAAGCCCTGAGGGAAGGTAGGGTGTGTGAGGGGTAAGGGGGTCAGGAACACATCTGCCCTTTACCCATGTTCCTTCCTCACTAGACTATCAGTGCCTCGAGGGTGGGGACTAGTTTGTGGGTTTTATTTTGCCTTTTTTTTTTTTAAGGTTTTTTTTTGTTTTTGTTTTTGTTTTAAAGAAACCTTGTATTCATTCACTGATTTGTTAGGTCATTCACAAGTGTTTACGGAGCACCTATTCTGGGTTCTGAGATCAATTCTGAGCTCTAGAGACGCAATAGCAAAGAAAAGAGTCTATACAGTTCCCTGCTCTCAGGAAGCCCACAGTCTTGGCGGGAGATCCACACTTAACAAGGAACTCAGGCCGGACAAGCGGTGATGAGTACCATGGAGGGGACTAGCGGGACCGAGAGGATGGCCAGAGGTCCCAGCGCCCCATGTGGGATTGGGCAGAGTCGGCACCAGAAGCATATTTGAATTAGAACTTAAGGGCCCTGAAGCCAACTGTTCAGCAGCAGGGCTGAGTGCCTCACAGCCCCTCTCCTTGTAGAGAGGAGCCCTTCCTCTCCACCTCCTTAGCTGCACGGCCTTGGGAAAACTCCTTCACCTCTCTGTGCCTCGGTTTCTTCATCTGTAAAATGGTGCTAAGTATTACCTGCCTTTTAAGATTGTTCCAAGAATTAAACGTGTTACAGGCCTGAAAGGGACTGAACACTGATCCAGGAATATATTCAGGGAGAAGATGAGGATGAAGACGATGGAGGCCGGGGAAGTTGGGGGAGTGTTGGCCCGGCTCTCCTCCCTCTTGGACCTCTGGGCTCTGCTCAGCTTGGATGGGCAGTTTCAGGAATGGCCACGAGATGGCGCCCAAACCCCAGTTATCCAGGAGTCTGATTTCTCAGCCCAGGAAGCCTCTTAGGGAAGCAGGGACCAGAGAGGTAGGTGAGTTCTGTGTTGTGAGATCGGCAGAGGCTGGGGCTGGGGCTGGGGCTGGGGCTGGGGCGGGGGCGGGGGCGGGGCGGGACTGGGACGTTCGGCTCCTTGAAATCCAGCCTCTTCCAGTCATTCTCTTCCTTCAGTTTTCCTCCTGGGGTTCCTGGCCGTGTTCAGGCATCCAGCCCTCCCTTTCCCCTCAACCCCCCAGCACTGGAGTCCAAGGCTTCTGCTGAGTAGGTTTTGCTTCTTGTCTGCCTCATACGGGCACCCTGGCCTCTCCGACCATCACCCCTTCCTCTTTTCATTCATGAACCAAGCAAGGGTGCTTAACTGAACACTTCCTGGGGGCCTTGCAGGGTGGAGAGCCGGAGGGAACCACCCTGTTCCTGTTCATAGTGTCCTGGGAAGGGGCGAGGGAGGTGGCAGGAGAAAGTGAAAGAGGTAAATGGAAAACATGCAGCAGTTCCTTCTTATCAGCCCTAGGAAATAGCCTCGTTTCACATACGCAGGAACCGAGGCTCAGAAGGGCTAGGCCACATGAATGCATTGTCCTTCCCATCACCAGGCTCTCTCGCCAGCAGCGAGGTGTGGTCCAAACTGAGTATATTCATAAATGCACTCAACAGCGTGGACTGAGCTCTGCAGATCCAGCAAGAATCAGACCTGGCCCCTGCCCTCGGGAGCTGGCAGGCTGGAGGGAGATGCTGGCAGAGAAGCACGCAAGGACAGCTTGTCCTCGAAGTCCGTGCTGGGCACAGTGGTGACCCAGAGGCTGCGGTTGCTGGTGCCACCTGAACAGATGAGGGGCAGGGGGGATGAGAGGTGGGAGAGACTTTGTAGATTCCTTGGGGACCAACGAGCTATGTAAATATCATTTCTAAAAGATAAAATCACGACCCTCCTACAGTCAAAGCAAGGGAACAGCAAGGGAACGCATGTCAGAGATTTTCTTTAGCTCATTTGCTGACAGGGAACCAGCAAAATGTTAACACAAGCTCAAATAAGGATTCTACTGTGGGCCTTTACATTCTCTACTGGACAAATCTTGTTTGTGTTATGAACAGGACTCATTTGCTTGTGGTGGGCAGGAATCATTTCCATGATTATCTGTTTTCTACAAATTGCCTCTGTCCCTACGGAGTTATATAGTCAATCAAATAATCACTAGCACACAACCCTAAAGAATCAGAGGATCGTCAGAGGACATGTAGCCAACGCCCAGACCTCTTGTGAAAGGACACCCAGGACTCCCCCATGCCTTTCCCAAGGCTTTTTTTTTTTTTTTAAAGATTTTATTTATTTATTTGACAGAGAGAGAGATCACAAGTAGGCAGAGGCAGGCAGAGAGAGAAGGGGGAGCAGGCTCCCTGCTGAGCAGAGAACCCTATGCGGGGCTTGATCCCAGGACCCTGAGATCATGACCAGAGCAGAAGGCAGAGGCTTTAACCCACTGAGCCACCCAGGCGCCCCTTCTAAGGCTTTGATATGCTTTCTTTTTTTTTTTTTTTTAAGATTTTGTTTTTGTTTTTTTTTTATTTGACATAGAGAGAGAGAGAGATCACAAGTAGGCAGAGAGGCAGGCAGAGAGAGACGGGGAAGCAGGCTCCCTGCTGAGCAGAGAGCCCGATGTGGGGCTAGATCCCAGGACCCTGAGATCATGACCTGAGCTGAAGGCAGAGGCTTTAACCCACTGAGCCACCCAGGCGCCCCTTTGATATGCTTTCTTGACAGACCCTCGGAAGAATCAGGATACATTAGGTAGCAGACGTTCCTGAGGGAATGGGTCACCTGGAGAGAGACTGGTCTCAGCCTTCCGCCATGCCTGGCACCGAGGGGACAGACTTACCCGTCAGACTGGAGCTGGCCACCGTCAGCGCCCACCAGCAGGGGGCGCTGAGGCAAATTCTCAACAGCCCCATAGGGAGCGGTGGGGCTGGGAACTCAGCGGCAGGCGGCTCCCAGTTCTCCACCCTTGCTGGTCTCCAGCAGTCAAGTTTCACGATTTCAGAATTTCGGAGGGTGGGTCTCACCTAGAGCTGTTAGTTTAGTCATTCACTGATTCAGTAATTTTTTTCATTCAACAAATGTGCATGGGCCCACAAGTCACGTTCCCGAGGTTCTCCAGACAGAAACTCACATGTATCAAAGAATCAGTCCTTGTCTTTGCTTGTCTGACTTTGCTGCCAGGATGTGGAGCCACCTGAAATTCGCTCCACCCCGCTCCTGCCCTCCCTACCTGTGTGCTCATCCCCAACCCCCCCTCCGGAACATTCACCTCAATAGAGGTTGAATAAAAGGCTTTACTTCTATAATCTCCTTTTAAGATCTTATTCCCATTTTCCAATGAGAGAGCCGACTCCTCTCCTGGCGCTCTTCTGGCTGCGTGGGAAGGCCGTGCCTCCATCCCCCAAGGCCGGAGCACGGCTGAGATGCCACCCCAGACCTCCCCATTTCCCTGACCTTCCTATGCTCACAGACGCCCGCAGCATAAAAGGCACCTCCCCAGCCCTTCTCCTGGGTCGCAAAATTTCTGCACGAGTAAGATAGCGCGAGTAACTATCAACTCAGTGCCACCCAACTCAGCAGACAAGGGACTCTGGAGTGACGTCACTTCCCTCCTCAAGCTCAGGCCCCTGCTTTGCTAGAGAGGCAGCCAGGCCAGGGTGGAGATAAGCAGGAAGGGTCCTGAAGGCCTGGGGTGGTGAATGAGGTCTGTCCTGTGGCAGCACAAGAGCCGGGGTGGGGCTGCAGCGTGAGGCCACCAGAGGGCGCACCTGTCCCTCAGGGGCTGGACCGGGCCGCGGTTTCCAGGAGGGTCCTACCCTAGCTCTTTGGCCCTTCCCTGTATGCTGGGTCCAGGATTGTGGAAGAAAACCTTCCTCCCACCGTGGGTGGGGAGTGAGTTAGGGGTCATCCCCCACCCTGCACCATGACCGTGACACCAGCAGGACAGAAGTCACCAAATGCTGTTGTCGGTTCCTTCTGGAATTTCCTGAAAATCTTTGAGAGAAAATCTTTGAGAGAAAAGAGTGGAAGTGGATCCTGGGGGAAAAGGCCCTGGTGTGTGAGCACCTGGGCCTGCAGGCAGTGAGAGGTGGTGGGCGTGAGGTAGGGATAGGGGGGTGTGGTAGCAGGGGGAGAATGAGAAGGCAGGAAAGGGAGGAAGACTCATGAGCACAACCTTGAGTCTCCCCTGCTTTCCGGGGAAGCACGCAGCCTGACTCAGCATTCTAGGAGGGCATCCTGGGTCAATGGTCTGGACTTCTTTGCTCTAACGAATCAGGACATCCCCGAGTTGTTCCTTCAGAGAGATCCCTGGGTGTTTTGTGAAGGCAATATTTCATTTTTCCTCAGACATACTCCGAGAAACGGTTGGAACTTCTGGTTTGGGGAAGGCTGTGCAGGGGAAAATGGGCCCCCTCAGTGGTCTAGACCAGATTTTTTGGTTTCTTCTGTCACCAAGAAAAAACTAACCAGGATGGCCTTCCTTGGGCTGGTAGACATTCTGGGATCCTTGGACTCACCTCAGGAGAAGAAAAGGTGGACCTCTGACCAGCCTTAGGAGGGACACTCAGAAGTCCCGGTATTTTCTATGTCGGAGGAATTGTAAACTTAATGTGTCCGTTGTGATGATGAAGCAGGACGTACCCGAAAAGGACATAGGCATTTGCAGCTGTTTCCAATGGTTCTGGCTCCTTCCCTCAATTGCTGGAAGAGCGTCCCTGTCCCTTCCTTTTCTCCCTGAAATGGAAGTTAAAGGAATGTACATGGCCGCCTTTGGTGCCTGAGGTCCCAATGAAGCAAGTTTGGGCCACACAGTCTTACCCTGTAGTCCCCTCTGTGACTGCTTTCTGGAGAGGTTCTGTGCCAGCACATTCGCGTCCTCAGTTATTAGTTATCCATTGCTGGATCACAGAAGACCCCAAACCTAGCAGCTGAAAACAGTAGACGTTTCTCCCATAGCTCCCGTGGGTCAGAAATCCCAGAGCAGCTCCGCTGGGCTTCTGCCTCGGGCTCTCTCATGAGGTTGTGGTCAAGAAGTCTGTTGGGATTGTAGTCACTGAGGGAGTGACTAGGAGGTGGCTCCCTCATGCTGATGGTTGGCAGGTGACCTCAGTTTCTCACCGCACGGGGGTCTCTGTAGAGCTGCTTGTGTGTCCTCACAGCATGGTGGCTGGCATCCCCCGAGGAAGTGACCCAGGAGAGAAGGCTGGAGCTGCGATGTCATTTATGACAGGGCCGCAAGAATCACATTCTGTCTCTCCTGCCCTAGCCCAACGGGTCCCCCAGGTCAGCCCTGTGTGACGTGGGAGGAGATTACCCAGGGATCTGCCTGCCAGGGCGGGGAGTGCTGGTCGCCATCGAAGCTATCACACTAGCCTTCAGAGACATTTTCAGAAACAAGAACCATTTTTTTAAAAGATTTTATTTATTTATTTCACACACACACACACACACACACACACACACACAGATCACAAGTAGGCACAGAGGCAGGCAGAGAGAGAGGGGGAAGCAGGCTCCCTGTTGAGCAGAGAGCCTGATGTGGGGCTCGATCCCAGGACCCTGAGATCATGACATGAGCCGAAAGCAGAGGCTTTAACCCATGGAGCCACCCAGACGCACCCAGGAACCGTATTCACCAAAGTTTCCTCGTCTCTCAGAACTAGTTAAGTGATCTTAAGCATCTCCTTCATCCCCTGGGCTCTGTCTGAAGAGGGAGGAGGGTGACGCCCAGCTCGGGCCCTGCCAACCTCCCGTTGGCTTCCTCCTTTGTCCCTCACCGATCTTCTGTCTGCATCTCAGCAGTGAGTTGGCGCTGCGGCACCAAGTGTCTTTCCTAGGCTCCCACAGCTCTTTCAACACCACGCCTTTGGCATCTTGTGGTTTCTTCAGGAGACTGACCAGATGGGCCCGTTGCTTAGGACAGCCCAGTGTGAAATCATGGGAACCACGTCAGACACACTAGCCCCGACCCCATCTCACTCTGCCAGCCTGCAGTGGTTAAGGTGCTTTTGGAGGCCAGGGACAGAAGCCGACTCAGGCAAAAGTGGACTTCCGTAGAAGGATGCCAGAGCGTGTCACAAGATGGAGGGAAGCTGCAGAGCCAGGATCCAGGAAAGGCAGGGACCGGGCAATCCCATCCCTTAACAACAGGGTTTTGTGGGCTGTCGCTGTGGAACACAGCCAGCAGCGGACACGGTATCAAAGACCGTCTCCTCTGTCCAATTTCCTGGCAGAGAAAATTGATTAATCCAGCTTGAGTCAGGTGCCCTCCCCAGTCCAATCAGCAGTGGCCGGGGAACAGTGGAATCCCTACCATGACGGGTTTTGATGAGGACAGGTCCTGGGGGCATAATATTGCTGAGGGCCGAGAGCCACCAGGAGATATCCATTCAGGGCAGAGGTTTGTTATTAGAAAGCTCCAAAATCACATAGTATCCCTTTTGCCCTTTCTGGAATCTTCCTGGGACTCTGACAGCCATTCACTTATTCAAGCTTTCCTCTTGCTTATTCTTCCCCTCTCAATATCCTGCCTAGAAGCTGGCACCAGCTTATGGGCTTTATTTATTTATTTTTTAAAAGATTTTATTTATTTATTTGACAGATAACACAAGCAGGGGGAGTGGGAGAGGAAGACGCAGGCTTCCCGTGAGCAGAGAGCCTGATGTGGGGCTCAATCCCAGACCGCTGGGATCATGACCTGAGCCAAAGGAGCTGCACCCAGGTGCCCCAGCTAATGGGCTTTAAAGTCATTTCAAAATGTGATTCAAAGACCACCTGCTTCAGAATCACCCGGGAAGCTTGTTAAAAATCCAGGTTCTAGGGCTACCTGCATGACTCAGCCATTGGGTGTTTGCCTTCAGCTTGGGTCATGATCCCAGGGTCCGGGGAAAGAGTCCCACATGGGGCTCCCTGCTCAACGGAAAGCCTGCTTCTCCCTCTCCCCCTCCCCCTGCTTGTGTTCCCTCTCTTGCTGTTTCTCTCTCTGTCAAATAAATAAAATCTTAGGAAAAAAAAAATCCAGGTTCTAGGATTGGACCTTAGAATCTGTATTCAAACCCACTCCACAGGCGAGCCTAACACACAGCGAAGGGTGAGAAGCTGCACATTTGAGGGCTTGGAAGGTAGTCTCATCCCAGGTCCCCTAAGCCCCACTCCCCGGCCATCTCCTTGATCTTGTCAGGCACTCTGCAGTGACCCTCCTGTCCCTCACCGCAGCACGGGCCTTTGGGACTCACACCTCTTATTCTGACCCTACTCCTGACACCATCTTTTGCGGGGTTTTTTTTCTACCTTCATTTTCCTTCTGTTCTGATTCTTTCCAATACTCATTTTAAAATTTTATTTTGTCATTTAAAAATCTTTTGTGTTTACATGAACAACCTGAAACCCTTTTCTGGAGGTTGGTGATGAATAACCAAATAAAGGAATGAATTTTAATTGTCCCTGTTCCTAGGGGGTTATTAGTCCCTGTGCAGATGGGCCTAATGAGCACTGTACTAGGATTTCTAATTACCCATAATGAGCTTCCAAAATTCATGGGGCACAATAGGGTGAGGTTGATTGTTATCCAAATGGCCCAATGAATCAAGCTTCCTAGTATTTGCGCCCTTGTGTAGGCCCCTCCCACAGGGAGGCTGAGCTTGGCCACGTGACTTGCTTCGGCCAATGAAGTATCAGCAACCGAGACACAAGCGGAGGCCCGATGAGTGTTTGTGCTTTGTGGCTTCCCCTCAGAATGCTCATGGAAGCTCCATGTGGGGAAACCTAGCCTGGACTGTCTTCCTTAGGGACGAAAGACCACATGGAGGGGGAGTCTAGCCATCCCCGGTGTCCCAGCTGAACCCAGCCCTGCCCATTCCTTCAACGGGATGCAGTTGCACGAGGAAGCCCTGGGAAGATCAGCAGAAGACTGCAGCCAGCCTGTGGAATCATAAGAAATAATAAATCGTTTTAAGTCCTAAATATTGGGTGGTTTGTTGCACAGCGGCAGCAAACTGATACCTAGAGTCATAATTAGAGAGTCACAGGACAATGTTTCTGGGCTACCGTTTCCACTTGGTATTCTGGAGCCCCCTGTAGATCTACTCTAGTGAAGCAATCCAAAAATACAGTGGCTTAAACAAGATTGTTTATTTTTCTTGTACATAAGAGGTCAGAAGTAGGTGGTTTCAGGCTGGTGGGGCAACTCTGTCCACCTTCTGAATGGCTCTTCCATTTCTGGATCCAAGGTGACTGCTCCAGCTCTTGCTATCTTCCCACGGGCAAGAAGAGATGAGAACGAGGGAGGGCATGCCCAGTCCTTTTGAGGGCAAAACCTAGAAGCGGCACACATCACTTCTACTCATATTACTTTGGCTAGAACTTGGGCTTACGGCCTCCCCTCGTTGCAAAGGAGCCTGGGAAATGTAGTTTCTAGCCACGTAGCCTGTACCCAGTTAAAATATGGCAGTTCTTCTTATTGAAGAAAGAAGGAGAGATGAAATATTTGGGAATGACTAGTAGTCCCTGCCATGGTCTGCCTCCAAGGTGAATATCCTCATCAATAAACATGAGTGTCTCTCAGACCAAGTGGTTTTATTTCTCATTCTAAATCAATAATGGGCAACCAGCTTTTATACATGACTTGGCTAGGATGCTTTAGGCTGCGAGTAACAACACTCAGCTAAAAGTTGCCTGAAGAGTTGGGGATTTTAGTATCTTAAGAGGTCTTGGGGTAAGCCGTTTTGAATCAATGCCCTGCCTTCTTTCTGCCCTCCCATCTTCCGCATCAGGAACCCTACTTCCTGGCTGGAAGATGGTACCACAGCTCTAAGCATATCCCCAGATGACGTAAATGGTAATTGTATTGCTCACGTATGGAGTGCTCGTCTCGTGTCTGAACTCTGTGGACATTTTAGGTGTGCGCACTCACTTGATCTTCACAACAACCCTGTAAGGAAGCTGCCATTACGACTGTCATTCTGCACACGAGGAACACAAGGCAGAAGACAGAGGCACTCGTCCAGGACCGCACAGCTCATTAGGGGCAGAGTCATGCTTCTACCCTGACCTTGGAGCCCCCCGCCCTCCACCTTTGATCGCCAGGCCTCTCTGCTGCAGACAGCAGCCCAGGAAAGGAAAGCTGGGGCAGGGCTTGCCTTCGAAAGGCGAGCTCTGCTTTTATTAGAGAGGAAAATCCTTCCCAGAAGCCCCCAACCCACCTCCCCTTCTGTCTCATTGGCCAGAACACGGTGACATACGAACCCAGTCACCGCAGAGGGGAGTGGGGACACACATGGACCAGTCCTCCTCCCCTGGAGGTGGGCACAGCCCCCTCACACCTGAACAAAAGGGGCTTCCTGTAGGGAGGAAGCAGGGGGCAGAAGCCAGGCTTAGCTGGAGGCTCCCAGTTTGAAATGAGGTTGGCTCCGACGCCATCCCTCGCCTTCCATCCCTCACCCACCACATGACTTCTGCGAAGTCTCAGTCTCGGGCTTCAATTGTGTGGCTCTGGCGTCCTGCTTCTGCTGAATTCGAGCAGCTGTTCCCTTTCATTCTGCCCTGGAATTGACTCAAGCAGAGGATGCAACCCGTTTCTTCTCCCAAGAAACCATGAATACCAGGCTGCTCGGTGAGCTGAATTTCACGGAGGATGTGTCACTTTGAGGAAGTTGAGCGCTGCTCAGCACGCAACTGAAGGTGGCACTGGGACATTCCTGTTCTTAAAAAGCTGTGGCCACCAGGCCCCCCCTTCGTCCTCCCTCTGCCCACCCCTCCCTGCCGCCAGCCCCTCATCTTCCACCTGGCCTCCTGCACAGCCCCAGGGGCTCCCAGTCCTCCTGTGACACGTGACACCAAGCAGTGGGTGGGGGGTTGGGCCTCCCAGCCCTGCCTTCTCCTCCCCACCACGACCAGGCTGTCTCTGTCGGGCCAGACCCAATAAGAGGCCTCAGAACAAAGGGGCCTTTTATTTAATGAAGCAGGATTTACTCTCTTGAGAAGGAAGCTGTGGTTATAAATAACAATGCTCCCCTTCTGGACTCCTCCAGGTGCATCGGAAATTCAAATTTCAGAATAAGCTGACAGCGTCCCTGTGTCAGGACCTGACTCAACACCCTCAAAGTTCACTGTGAAGGACACAGCCGCTTTTCCCAGAACCCAGGGAGTTAAAATCAAGCTGCATTAGACACTGTCCTAGAGTTTTCTAAAACACTGTCCTTCAAATCGATGTCTTTGTATGCCTTCACGGGTTCCTCTGCCTGCCTCACGGGTTCTCTGCCTCTGAGGCTCAAAAACTTCAGAGATGCCTTTCAGGAGCCTGTCGTGAGTGGGTTTTTTGTTGTTGTTGTTTTTAAGATTATTTATTTATTTATTTGACAGAGAGAGAGAGAGATTACAAGTAGGCAGAGAGGCAGGCAGAGAGCGAGGAGGAAGCAGGCTCCCCGCTGAACAGAGAGCCCGATGCGGGGCTCGATCCCAGGACCCTGAGATCATGACCTGAGCCAAAGGCAGAGGCTTTAACCCCCTGAGCCACCCAGGTGCCCCTCCCTTTTTAATATTTTACTTGCTTGTCACAGAGTGA
>JAQQSY010006578.1:0-10966 GCA_028646535.1 Procyon lotor
ACAGGGATGAGGTCTGGAGTCTTGTGGAAACTCCGATGTGCTCTGCAAGGTGCCCTGGTCCTATTTATGCTCAGATCTGAAGGGCTTGGCTGTGCAGTTGGGTCAATTTGTGCTTTATAGGCTTGGGCGGTTAGTTGAGGCCAGCACCTCTTTAGAATGTGCTTTAATAATGGTGGAGTGGCCCGCACCCTCCTCTGTGTATAGGATGCCAGCCTCTGGGCTGCAGGGGGACTTGGCAATGTTTCATCTTCAAAGTGCCCTGCCAGCAGGCATGCACTCAAGAGAGGAGATTGGAAAGAGAAAGGCAGGGCAGAGAGGGGAGCTGGGAAGGGGTCTAGGGGAGGAGAGGAGAGGGAAGATCAGACTCTCGGAGAAGCAGGGGACCTGTGTGAGTGCAGGGAGTAGTTGCGAGGGGACCCAGGAAAGACGGAGGTGTTAACAAATTACATCTAGAAGTTTCTATCTCACCTCTATCTGAGGTGCTATTGTAACACAAATCTGCATTTCCCCCATCTCCTTCTGTCTGGTAGGCTACTGAAATACATCCCCTTTCTCCCACCAAGCCAGCAGCCAGCAGAATATTCAATGTCTGTGTTTTTTGTCTTTTTCAACATTCATTATGAGAGTTTCCGAACATACAGAAAAGTTGAAAGCAGACGATAACAAACACCCTGAGATGTTCCCCTTAGTGACCTGGATTCAACCGAAGTTAATACGGTGCCATTCTTGCCTGCCTATTTGACAGTTGTAGAAAGTATGACACGTACAGAAGTCGAGACCATTGCACATTCAAGAAAACTAATATTTCCAAAGAATCACTGACTAGCCATTCCATTTTCAATTTCCCTAGGAGCATCAACAATTTTTTTTAAAAAATCAGTTCTATGTGATTTAACTTGTGGCTCTGTCGCTTGTATTTTAAAGGTTTTTGTTTTTTTTTTTACTAATTCATTTGACAGAGAGAGAGAGAGAGAGAGACAACGAGAGAGTGAACACAAGCAGGGGGAGTCAGAGAAGGACAAGCAGTCTCTCCACTGATCAGGGAGCCTGATGTGGGGCTTGACCCCAGGACCCTGGGATCATGACCTGAGCTGAAGGCAGGTGCTTAGGACTGAACCACCCAGGGACCCCAGTCCCTTATATTTTAAACTGGAAGTTAACTGTAGAGTTGGGCTGTTCATAGGATAGCCTGTGGGCGTATGTGGCTATTTAAATTTAAATTGGTTAAAATTAAATAATGCAAAATGGAGTTCCCCACTTGCAGGAGCCATGTGGCCTTATGGCCACCAATTAATTTTTTTAAACAGAGCGGATATAGAATATTTCCCCCATCACAGCAGCATTACTGGGTAGTGCTGGTCTGGAGGCTTGATTGGGTTCGACTGAAACATTTTTGCGCAGACTAATTCATAACTAAGCTATATAACTCATATTGTACCACCCCATGAAGCACAAATTATCAGCTTGTTTCATCATCCGTGATGCTAAATCAGATCCCTTGCACACATTTCCCGTATATAATTAGAAAGAACACCATAGGACAACATGGGTCTTATTTTGATAAGAGGGTATTTTCTTTTCTTTTTTTCCCCACTTACTATATGATATTATACATGCCATAAACAATCTCTAATTCTTCCATAAACCCTATGAAGTACGTATCATCATCCCCATTTTACAGGAAAGGAAACTGAGGCTCAGCAAGCTTAAGTAACTCATCCCGTGTCTCCTAGCTAGTTAGTAATGGAGCCCAGTAGATGCAATGCCTTCTCAGTTGTAAGCTATGACCATACCTGGATTTCCCAATCTCTGGAAAATTTCAAGAGGGTAGAGGAAGTTGTTCAGCAGGGCTATCTGTGGATTTATGGTTGGGGAGAATCAGTCTAAGGAAGCTGGACAGAGTCACAGGGGGTCAGGATGGTTAGAATAGGGAGGGGCCCATGGGGTTGGGAGTGGAGCACAGGGGCGATGTGAGGCTGAGGCTGGAGGTCTGTAGGATGCGGTGGCTGAGAACTGAAGGGGAAGACAGAAAAAGGCAGTTTAAACATTTTTTTAAAGATTATTTATTTGAGAGAGAGAGAGAGAGAGAACGAGCCAGGAGAGGGGAAGAGGGAAAGGGAAAAGCAGACTCTGAGAAGAGCCAGAGGTCTGATGTGAGGCTCGATTCTAGGACCCCGAGACCACGACCTGAGCTGAAAGCAAATGCTTAACTGACTGAGTCATCCAGGCGCCCCCAGAAAAGAGCAGTTGTAGTTATTTGCACAGCCCCGGTGTACCGTAAGTATCTTGACAGAGAGTACTTGTTCTCCTTACCCATGAAGCAGCCCACTCTAGTAGAAGAGGTCTAGAAAAATTAGCTCGTGAAGGACAGAGATTTGCATTAAGTGAAAGAGAAGAAAAGGGAAGTGTGAAATAATGAGGCTACCAGCCCTCTGTAGCTGCTGTGTCTTAGGGGCAAAGGCAGGCTGGGCGGCTTCGGGAAGGAGGAAGGGAGCGGGGTGGATGGGACAAGAGAAGGTAGGAGAGCAGACCAGGGCTTAGGGGAAGTGTGCCTGTGCGAAATGTTCAGGGGTGGGGCCTTGTGACAGGACCAAGTGGGCTCAGGGACTGTGTCAGCCATCTGGCCATCCAGAGGAGGGTGTGGCACCTGCTGTCCCTTTGTGTGTTTGGGGAGCTGAGCCAGCCATTCCGAGATCCTTTATGCCCTCATCACAATTCTGGGCCCTGCCCACAGTTGAGCTCCAGTGCCCCCAGCAAGTCAGCTGGCTGGTGGCCTGAAGAGAAGCGCCATGAGTCAAGGTGCACCTCACACACGTGTCACCTTCCGCACCAGTGTAACTCCGTATAAAAATGACATGCATGAACATGAGCCAATTACTAATGGCTGGCCCTTCCTCAGCAATTTTAAAGAAACACGAAGCAATTGAAAAAAAAAAAAAACAAGATATAAAAAAAATTCAAATGTGACACCATTTTGTTAAACTTCAGTGCTTATTAATTGCTGATAATTCTTGAAGACCTAAAAGGACATTCAATCTGTATATTTATTTTTTATTTTTTTAAAGATTTTATTTATTTATTTGACACACAGAGAGATCACAAGCAGGCAGAAAGGCAGGCAGAGAGAGAGAGGAGGAAGCAGGCTCCCCGCTGAGCAGAAAGCCCGATGCGGGGCTCCATACCAGGACCCTGAGATCATGACCTGAGCCGCAGGCAGAGATTTTAACCCACTGAGCCACCCAAGTGCCCCTCAATCTGTATGTTTAATTGGAGTAAAAAGACTTGTGGTGGGTGAGGGAGAAGAGAGGAGGGAGGAGGTTTGGCCAAGTCCCCAATGTAGTATTTGCTCTGGCGATATGAGCTTTATGGAAGGTAAAATTGTGAAATATGTCACCCACACGAAAGAATGTATAGGTGGTGTACCTACCACCTACAGGGAGAAAGAACACATACCTGTAACTTAAGAGATTCCTATGACCCTCATTCTGATTATTCCTCCTTTTTTTCTCGCCTAGGTACAACCCCTCTCTGGGATTTCTTGTTGACTCATTCCCTTGCTTTTCTTTGCAGTTTTAGAACGAATGTATGCATCTCTAAAATGTAAATTATTTAGTTTTCTAGTTTTTTAAAAAAGATTTTATTTATTTTCTTATTTGACAGAGAGAGGGACTGGGAAGCACAAGCAGGGGGAGTAGTAGAGGGAGAGAGAGAAGCAAGCTCCCCGCTGAGCAGGGAGCCCATTGAGGGGTCCATTGCAGGACCCCAGAATCAGGATCTGAGTTGAAGGCCGACACTGAACTGAGTGAGCTACCCAGGTGCCCCTAGTGTTCCAATTTTTGAAGTTCGTATAAATGGAATTATATTGTGTGTATTCTTTTTGTGTCTAGTTAATTTTGTTCCCGTAGCTGCATCATTTTCACTTGAATTGTACTCATTGTATGAATATGCCACGATTTATTTATGTCTCCACCCTGATGGCCTCAGGGTTGTTTCGAGAGTTTGAATTATGAACAGAGTTGCCATGAACCTTCTTTGCCGTGTCTTCAGGTATATTTGTGCAAAAGTTTTTCTAGCATGTGTGGTTATTTAAAAAAAATTATGCAAGTAGTATATGCTCAGTGTGAAAACCATTTTATGAGTATTCTTCCAAATTTAAAAAACATAACATCTCTTGATGTTCATCTTACTTCATACTAGATACTATGTTAATTGCCCAACATGCATTAATGTATTTAATTTTTACAATTAGCCTCTGAGCCACATGTCAGATGAGGACACTGAAGCCTAGAAGGTTAAGTTTTGCTTAGGTTGTGTAGCCAGTGGCAAAGCTGGTGCTCAGAGTCTGCTGGTGTGTTTGATCCCAGTGGAAGGGATGAGTTTATCTTATTACACTCCTATCTATACACCGTCTACCATCATTAGAAGTATCACACAGTAGGTAGTGTTTGTATATAATATATTAACACACACTCTCACTAACCGCCCCCCCATTCTCTTCATGGCCTTTTACAGTGCCCTCAGGGTTCGGGACCAGAGGATGGAGGGGAGCTCACCCTTGTCTGTGATAAGCATCCAGTTATAAGAGAAAAGCTGGACACACACACCTAGATCGTGAACAAAAAATGCAAACCTCACAACATACCAATGAACACAAATGTTTGGTTCATGGATATATTCCAAGGGCTTGGCGCATAGTAGGTGCTCAATAAATATTTGTTGAATGAATGAAATGAATAACAACTGTATATTAGGTGCTGAGTAATGGAGCCATCAAAGCTTGGTGGTTAATTGTGCAAAGCTTTCTGGTAGGATGGGGTGAGGATCAGATGAAGCAGACCATTCCTGGGAGTGGGGGCTGGGTAGGAAGACATTCCTGGCTGGGGCCTGAAGGAGGGATGAAATGAGTAGAGATGTCCTTGACAAAGTGAAGTCCTTGACCTGAATGGTGATGGGAGGGGTAGGGAAAGCCAGTCAACAAGACCAAGAATCCTGAAGGCCATGGGGAAAGTAGAAACTGAAGGCAGGATTGAGGAAGGAAAAAGAGAAGTGGATGGGAGGTAGATTTCTAGGGAAAAGAAGGGAGAAGATGCTTGGTCTTAGACTATTACTCTCTAGAGCTACTTGGAAGGACAAAGACCATCTGGGAGAAGGGCAAAGAAAATGGGAGGGAGGGGAGATTGGGGGAGATGGAGGGAAGGGGAAGGAAGTGGAGGAGAATGGAGGAAAAACTAGAAGACCATGGGAGAATGGTGGGGGAGGAAGAACAGAGGAAGAGGAAGTTGAGGGGGGAAGGAGTGCAGCACTGAAGGCAAGGTACGGACATATCTGAAGAGGTGGGCAACCTTGGCTTCAGCTTTATAGCAATGAACCCTCACAGGCTGGAGGAGGTGCAGGGTTTCAGCCTGGTTAGTGGGATGGACCTCACCAAAGGCAGAGCTTCTGAGTCAGTCTTCAACCGCCCCCCCCCTCATTCCCTCAGGCTACCCACAAAGGCCTTTGGCCCCTCCTTCCTCTGGTGAGTTCTCATGGATAATTGGCCACTGTCCCAGACTGTCTTGGCTGAGGAGGCAGGGCTCTGACTTGGGCCTCCTAACTCATGAATCTAGTCGTCCTGCCTATTGACTGGCCTAGAGTCAACAGCTTGAGTGTTATGTAAATAGCCGCTCCTTCACCCCTCAGTTCCCTTCACTGAAACCTGGCCTGCATCTCCTTTCTGTGAACAGAAAACATGCTGCAAGGTGAGAGGGCACAGCCCTTTGGATGCCTGCAAGCCTGGTGTGCAGATGTTTTGGTACCCTCAGATATAGAGCCCACAGCCTGCCTCCCACCCTTTAGCTTTGAAGCAGAATCCCAGAGAGAGTACTCCTTGCCTCTGAGGTCTCTGCTTCAGCTGGTTCTCCACTGTCGCAGCATCTCACAATCCCGGCCTTTCCTGCCAGGGTGCTCAGGTTTCCCTACTGTCCACTCTCTGAAATACCTCCATGCATACCTTTTCACCAATACTGCCCCACCTACCTCGTTACTGATGTCTGTTCTCACCCTTTCCAGGGAGCCTTTTTTTTACCTTTCCCATCAGATTAGTTGCATTCTACATTACCCTAGAATGGACACTGTCAGTAGGCACCGAATTCCTGAGCATCTGATGATATAGCTGAAAAGCAGCCCTCTTCAGACTCCTGGCCTTTCTCATGAATGTGGGTCTGTCTTCCCAGTCAGATTGGGAGTTCCAGAATCCATGTCTCCTTCCTCCTCTTGGTGCCTTCCTCCCTTTTTCCAAAATTAAGACAGGCTTCAGCATATGGCAGGGATATAGTCATCACATAATCACTGAATTCCCAAAACAAGATGTTGTCTCATCTAACCCACCATCCATTTGGGGGAATGGGCCTTATAACATTCTTCACAGGAAAAGGATGGACTGAAGGGAGGCTTGAATAAGAGCTTCCTAAGGTTAAAACCACCAGATTTCCCCCTTCTTTCCAGGTGTCCCTTGAACCAAGATTCACTTAGGCTAAAAAAAGAGGTTATAACCACAGATCTAGAGGTTTTTTTTGTTCACCCTGATTCCACAAACATGGTGACCACTCCAGAATAAATAATTGTTCTTTCTTACATAAAGCTTCCCTAAATGGGAGACATAATGCAAGTTCTTTTAGGAAACAAGGACTCCCTGCCCTCCTTCTGGGAAATTTTCCTCAATTCCAACTTCCATCTGTCCAGCTGTAGTTAAAATCTGACTTCTCTTGCTCTCTTTGGAGTTCCACTGTGCCTTGATGGATGGCATATCCCCCACCTTCAACTTCATGGTATCCCTGGGCTACTGACAAATCAGGAGGTTTTAGGATCAGGCAAAAAGCAAGAAAAGTGTGTATATCATTGATTAATGGTTGAGGATTTCTGGTGATCTGTTAAGGCCAAAGAAGAAATACAAATTTATGAATTATTAGCAGATAACAGACTTTTTGCACTGTCCAAGCTTCTCTTTTCCTCCAGTAGTGTAGTTGCCCAAGGACTGGTGACATTTTCCCTTTGCCTAAGAGAAGAGATTATCGGTGGGCCTTTCCTGGGGGAAGTTGGGCTAGAGTGGGGATTGAAGGAGGGACATTTGATTTTGGGTTCTTTTCCAGGATACCAGAAGTAACTATGGCCAAAGGTTACTTAGGTCCTCCCTGTTCCATGGACAGACCCCATGGTAGAATAATAGTACATAACATTTACGGAGCACTTGCTATATGCCAGGTGCTATGTTAAGTGTTATCCATGTATTATTTAATTTAATCTTTTACTAGTCCTTTAAGATAGACACCATTAGTGGGAGTTTCACATATCTGGCTTAGGAATATGGGTAGGTATATTCCATCAAACCTACTGGTATATCTACAGCAGCAGCATTAGCAGCAATAACAATATTAATATGATTACATAATTAGAGTGTGTCAGGCTCTGTTCTAAGGGGTTTACGCGGATTAAGTCTTTTAATCCTTACAACAACTTTATGAGGTGGATACTATTATCCTCATTTTATAAATCATGACATGAGGTACAGAGAGGTTAAGTAATTATCTGAGATTACATAGCTAGAAAGTGGCAGGGCTGAACTTTGAAACTAGGCAGTTTGGAATCTGGGTCTGTGTTCTTAACTGATATGCTGTGTATTTAAACTTTTTTATTTTCAATCATATTAAGAAATAATTTTGTGTAGTGACAAAGTGCACACATACACACATAGCACATACAATTGAAACAAAAAGGAGATGAAATGTTATTTTTACTACATGTAATGCACTCTGATATTTTCTATTCTACTCTACTTGACTGTGTTTTAATCTATTTCATTAAAGTTCTGTTTTCTTCTGGGTGCCTGGGCAGCTCAGTCAGTTAGGCATCTGCTTTCAGCTCAGGTCATGATCCCAGGGTCCTGAGATCAAATCTCACATGGGGGTCCCTGCTCAGTTGGGAATCTGCTTCTCCTTCTACCCCTCCCCCTTGCTTGTGAGCTCTCTCTCTCTCTCTCTTTCTCTCAAAGAAGTAAATAAAATCTTAAAAAAAATTCTGTTTGCTTCTACTAGTGGGCCACAATGTGAACTCTGAAAAAAAATGTTGTCCCTGAGCTTCCAGCTTCTTAATAATTTAAACAAAGCACATCTGCACTGTGCTCTGGAGTTTACTGAGCATGTGGACATTTCTGTAATTTTCCCAGGCAGCACTGGAAGGAAAGATTTAACATACTTCCTTAAAGAATGAAGGGCCTTGCCCTCAGATCACACAGAGCTATTCATGGCAGAGCCTTGGATCCCATCCAGTCCTTTTGAGTTCAAGGCCCACACT
This sequence comes from Procyon lotor, assembly GCA_028646535.1. Classification (NCBI taxonomy): domain Eukaryota; kingdom Metazoa; phylum Chordata; class Mammalia; order Carnivora; family Procyonidae; genus Procyon; species Procyon lotor. The sequence continues at coordinate 8,329 of JAQQSY010006578.1, forward strand.
ATCCACACTACAGCTGGCACACACCAATATGGATCTGTGATCTCTTTTGATATCTGCCAAGGTTACTGACAGACTGCTGTAAAGGGAAGGGGATTATAGGGTTGGTATAGCATAGGAAGCAGCACAGATCTGAGGCAGGGGGAGGTGGTGGCAGGGGGCTGGATGCCCTGCTCATGGCTCTATCTATTATATTCTGAGCTAAATGCTATACAGACTTAGAGCAGTAGTGTCTACTCCAGGCTTTCTGGGCCCTGGAGGAAAGTGGAAGTTTGAGGTGAAATCCAGACATGCTATCTTTTCTTGGGACCTTGTTGGAACTAGTTGGGCAATCCTGAAGCCAGTGAGCCATGGTGTGCTCCCTGAGGCCCCATGGAAGAGTCTGAGGAAGAGAATGCCTCTTCTCAGCATAGGCTGTCCAGGATGGTCTAATAAGTTGGCCTAGGGACTGGTCTGTGTGCAAATTAAGTAGGTGAGAATGCACATGAGAAGGTGAGTGTGAGTGTGTGTGAGATTGTGGGTGGGAAGGCCGGTGTGTGAATGCACTGTGTGTGTGTATTTGTATGTGTGACAGAGAGAGAGAGAGAGAGAGAGAGAGAGGGAGGGAGGGAGAGACAGTTGAGAGAGGGAGAGAGTCCTACAGACAGAATATGCTGAGAGGTGTGGGTGAGGATTTTGGGCAGTGTGGGGGTGTTGGAGCTTTGGCGGTGGAGAAATGGGCTAACGGTGTGAGGGAAACCACAAAGCTCACCGAGTTTCAAATCATCTTCCGTTGATACATTCTCCCAGGGTCCCTAGGCCAGTTCAATCAGCACCAAGGACAGCAGCACAGATGTCTTCAAATGGGGCGGTAGGGGAGCTCTAGTCCCGCCTTTCCTCTCCCTCCATTCTAATGTGAGTCATTGCTTCCCCATCTTCCCGTCCCTGAGTTCCGCCAAATGTGTATGGGGGAGCCTATGGGGAGCGTGTGGGGGAGCTGAGTTGGCCTTTTGAAGATAAACATTGTGCAGTTTAGGGTAAAAGGCCATAAATATTTGGCCACATCTGGCCAAATTAAGCACATCTGGCCAATTAAGCACATTAAGGGAGGAGCCAAGGCAGCCAAACAACCCAAGCTAATAAAGACATCTAATTGCTCCTAACCCATGGACGCATTAGGCTCCCCGCATATATAAAAGGCCCAAAGATGTCCGACACACAAACACTTCAGCCACTGTGCCCTCCATTAGTACATCTCTCTCCTCACAGCTTCCTCTGCCCCCAAGGACCATGACTTGTGGATCTTACTGTGCTGGCCCCGCCTTCAGCTGCATGTCAGCCTGCGGGCCCCGGCCCGGCCGCTGCTGCATCACGGCCGCCCCCTACCGGGGCGTCTCCTGCTACCGCGGCCTCACAGGGGGCTTCGGCAGCCACAGCGTCTGCGGGGGCTTCCGTGCTGGCTCCTGTGGCCGCAGCTTCGGCTACCGCTCTGGCGGCGTGTGCGGGCCCAGCCCCCCCTGCATCACCAGCGTGTCCGTCAACGAGAGCCTCCTCACGCCCCTCAACCTGGAGATCGACCCCAATGCGCAGTGCGTGAAGCATGAGGAGAAGGAGCAGATCAAGTGCCTCAACAGCAGGTTTGCTGCCTTCATCGACAAGGTGGGTGTCCTTGATCACACCCTTCCTGAGCCTCTGGGTCCTGGGCGAGGTCCTTAAGAGAGTCAGGAGCACCAGACATGTGGTCCAGGGGAGCTCCCAGTATGATGGAGGAGAGGGACGCACACCCAAGGCCCGCCTGGACCAAACACACGAGTATGTAGAGCAGAGCCTCCTGACTTGACAGTGTTGCTATTACAGGCGACCTCCGACCAGGCAGGCAGGACCCCCAGACACACAGGGACAGGCCACAGCAAGAGGGCAGTCCATGCACACAGATGCAAGAATGAACAGAAGAACTAGGAAGAGGACCTCAGGGGCATCCTGGGGGGGAGGGGGGTCCTGGACTGCACCCTTCCTGTACCCCACCCACGCTCGGGACCCAGGCTGGGCACTGGGTCGGAGGCCAAATTGAGACTTCAGGCTGGCTCCAGGCCACATGCCACCTGGACTCACCAGGTCTGAGAGCAGGGAGCAGAGACTGACCTTTCCCAACCCTGGCTCCCATGCCTACATGGGGACCTGCAGACACGCCCAACCATCAGGAAAGCCAGAAGTCACCTTGCCTCCCGATGCCCTGCTCTGCCAAACCTCTGCGGGGCTGCAGGCTTGGGAGTTTACCCTCCAGCAATCGGCCCCACCCCCAAACTGGCCTGGGGACACCAGGAGCCACCTGACCCCCTCCCCCCACCCTGAACCCAGGTGCGCTTCCTGGAGCAGCAGAACAAGCTGCTGGAGACCAAGTGGCAGTTCTACCAGAACCGCAAGTGCTGCGAGAGCAACCTGGAGCCCCTGTTCGAGGGCTACATCGAGACGCTGAGGCGGGAGGCCGAGTGCGTGGAGGCCGACAGCGGGAGGCTGGCATCCGAGCTCAACCACGTGCAGGAGGTGCTGGAGGGCTACAAGAAGAAGTGAGTGGCCCCGCAGGACAGTCTCAGGAAACGAAAGGGGGTTAGACCCAAGCAGGATAGATTCGGGTTAGACCACAAGAGGAACTCTCCAGGAG
>JAQQSY010006580.1:0-10964 GCA_028646535.1 Procyon lotor
TGCCAGCTCCTCAGCTCATGGCATACCCCAACACGGGCGCTGAGTACTGAGTGCCGAGTCAGTACTGGGTGCCAGCTCCTCAGCTCATGGCATACCCCAACATGGGCAAACTGAAAAGGAAACACAGCGTCTGGTTTGAAAGAAGTGGTGTCACTGCTGAGACCAGGGTGTGGGCCGGGGGGACACGGGGACAGAGGTGATGATGACCCATGGACGGCAAGCAGGACAGAGTACCTGGGGGAAATGTCAGAGAGCAGGGGCTCACACCAGCAGTGGCAGGTGTCATGGGGACACCCCCGGGAGCTGAACCCTGACATGTCAGCCAGGGAGGAGGGTGGGCCCCGAAGAGGCAGAAACCTCAGGCCCAATTAAAGAAGTCAATCCTGTATATTATGTGGATTCTCGTAACAGCTCTAGGAGGAGGACGGGAGGGACAGGGCACTGAAATGGACTGGGGGCCAGGAGGCCTTGGAGTGGCCCAGGCTGAGACGGTAAACTCCTTTGGAATTGACGTGAGAAGGGCGTGCTGACCTACTGAACGAGGAGGGGACAGGCCTGCGAGGCCGGCGCGTCTGACCGGAGGGTGCTGAGGTCACCGAGTCCCAGCCAACTGGAGAGGGGGCCTCAGCGAAAAGCCAAGGCCGCCAAAACTGGGCCCCGAGTTTGGGGCAGCGAGCAGGATCCAGTCAGGACGCTCTCAGACACCCAGTCTGGAGCTGAGCGGGAACAGTGGAGCTGGGCGCGCACACTGGAGGGTCCTTGGCACACAGGCGGCCCTGCGGACCAGAGGCTGGCACAGACGAACAGGGCTGGTGCAGAGCGGGCTGCAGCGGCCGGCACAGGGACGCTCAGGACCCGAGAAGCCACGAGAGGAAGTGGGGCCAGAGCCGGTGCAAGGGGGAGGCGGGAAGGGGGGAGTCTCTGTAAAAAGTGATCAGTAATGTCAGATGCACTTTGGAGGCTCATTCAGAAGAACCTGCACATGTCCCTTGGACTTGGAAGTCGGGGCTGAGCCCCTGAGCTCAGCGAGGTCAGGAGCCGTCAGAGAGCCTGAGCCCACCGTAAGCACGGGCGGACGGCGCTGCGGCAAGACGGGCTCCGGGTGGCCCCCCGCGCGCGAGAACACCCAATGCCCCAGGGAGTGTGTGCGGGAAAGCGGGGCAAGGGGACGAGGGAGGCGCAGGGGTGGCTGCGGGGAGAAGACGGTGTGCTGGGGCCACCGTGAGGGTGGGGTGCTGCGTGGAACGGTGTGGAGCACTCGGTCTGGGTTCTACTTCTCTAAGGGGGTCGGCGGAGGCCTCAGAGACCGATACGCCCCCAGTTCGAGGACCGTGTTCTGCGTACTGGGGGGGTTGGTGCTGACGCGTCAGTCGACTGTGGAGAGGAAGCTGCCCTTCCCAACAGGTGGGCTCAGCCCTGGGCGAGGAAAGCCTCAGCTCCGCTGGTGGGCCACTCTGCCGGCCTGGTACTTGGAGTAATTAAGGCTTATTAACTCAATAGCTAAGAAAATTAAAAATAACCCATGTTGGCACTTCAAATTAATGAGGCATTTATTGATTAACTAAAGAATAGATACTATAGGCAATTCCGAACTCTTAGGACGAGTTTCTCCACAGAGCATCGGGTTGGATCTTGATCACTGGTAAATCAGACCTGTGTCGGGGTCGTCGGCTAAAGTACCCGAGGAAGCCCCTCCCTCCCGGTGCTTCCTGTCGCTGCTGGACACCAGCCGGACCTCGGGGGTGTGAGGGGACTTTAGGCCACAAGACTGAAGTCTGTGACCTTCAGAACCTTCTCTTTTTTTAAGCTTTTATTTATTTATTTTTTTGTCAGAAAGAGGGAGAGGGAGCACCAGCAGGGGAGAGGCCGGCCAAGGGAGGAGCAGGCTCCCCGCTGAGCAGGAAGCCGATGCAGGACTTGAACCCAGGACCCTGGGATCGTGACCTGAGCTGAAGGCAGACGCTTTAACGATTGAGCCCCCAGGGATCGCATTCTGTGACCTTCAGAACCTTTAAGCACGACCCAAGTGTCTTTCTGAAATCCTATTTCTTAAGATGGGCGATGAAAGACAGGAATATTTTTCTACCCGTGGATTCCCACCACCGCCGATGGTTTACAGTGTCGGAAGCCAGGGCAGGGTCGCAGGACCTCCCCCTGCGTTGTTATGAAGTCACACCCACCCAAGCAGACAGCCCTGGGATCAGGGTCTGACCCAGTCTGTCTGACTCTGAAGCCTTCATCTTTCCAGTGCAATATATCACCTTCGATTTCTAAACCTCACGCCCCACGACTGTGGCTGACGTCACAGGGCGCTGGACACGACGGACCATCCGCGTCCCCGGCGCGAGGCTGTGACCCGCCAGGAGTGGTCCCCAGCCGCCCGAGTCGTCATTCAGCGCTCCACGCGGCTCACTCCTTCAATTCCAATATCGGCTTTGTACAACCTTGTTTTCTATCTACATCGTGTCTCACTTCTGCCAATGGGCCTTGGTTACAGGCATCTGGCATTTCCAAACCTGTTCCCTTACTTACTACCTGTGTGCCCCCTCCCGCCGGGCCTGACTTTTCTCGTCCATAAAAAGGAGATGATACTAATTCTAGACCCTCAAAGTGATCAGATGAGAATATCCAACAAATCACATTGTGGGCGTCTGCTGTCTGGTGCAGAAAAGATAGATAAGTACACTCTAAAATGTGATTATTGCCTCAAATGGGCTGCTCCCCTGTACAAAGTGAATTTCTAAACTGCATAATAAAACCTATTAATGTAATAAAACTAATTTGGAATAAGCAGGCTGGAGAACTCTCCTAAGAGACCATTTCTGAATTTTAGCTCACGGACATGGAACCTGTGTGCCTCCTGCGCTCCCAGCTCTGATCGGAAGGCCGGTCTGCGAGCACTGAGCTCCCTCCTGGGGGCTGGGACCGCCCGAGGAATGACACCGTCCGCAGCCCCTAGCAGTGGGGTGCGGGAAGTCCTGGGGCCGGGAGTGGACACGGCCACGCCCAGACCCTCAGCGGGCCGGAGTGCACAGGGCATCGACTCCCAGGCAGGAGCCCGGCCCTGAGAATGCCCGTCCCGCCGTCCCCTGTCACACCTGCTCCGTGGGGACCCCTGCTCCAGAAAGTCAGCCAAAGCGGGACCATCTACTCTCAGGAGTTTAGCCAAGCCCACGTAAATAAGCTGAGAAGTACACGCTTTCATGTAAAATATTTTCAGTGAAACAGCCTATTCAACTCTCATGAGCAAGTCTGAAAAACAGGTCTAGTCTAAAAATTAAATGTAGATTAGAAGTTATTGCACCCAATTCATTGGAGCCATTCAAGTGTTTCCATCCTTCCCAAAGGAGCGTGACGGGGTGTTGCTCCTCTCTATGTCTGTCCTTCAATTATCCACAGCGGGGAGTGCGGTGAGGCGGCGCATTGTCCCCAGCTACGGCCTATGACCACAGGGGTGGCTCTGAAGTCACAGGAGGTACCCCCAGCAGGGGCTCCCAGGGGAGGGGGGCTGACATTACAGAAGGAAGCCCATCAGGTGCTGCCAGGGGACTGCTGTCACAAGGTACCCTCGCAGGGGTGCCAGGGGGCTTATGTCCCACGAGGAACCCCCCAGCAGGCCCCACTGGGGGCTGATGTTACAGGAGGTCCCCCCAGCCCCCAGCAGGGGCTCCCGGGGGAGGAGGGCTGACATCACAGGAGGTACCCCCAGCAGGGGCTCCCAAGGGAGGGGGCCTGATGTCATAGGAGGTATCCCCAGCAGGGGCTCCCGGGGGGAGGGGCCTGATGTCACAGGAGGTACCCCCAGCAGGGGCTCCCGGGGGAGGGGGGCTGACGTCACAGGAGGTACCCCCAGCAGGGGCTCCCGGGGGGAGGGGGGCTGACGTCACACGGGATCACACGGGGTCACCCCAGGAGGCCCACGCTCACCTGGAGGCCCTGTAGAGACGCGGGGCAACAGAACCACTTCTTGAGAGGAGGAAAAACAAGCAGGTTCTAACTGGACCTAGGTCTCTAGACAAGATAAAACAGCTTTTTCTTTTTTACGTTTTGTTTCTCTCAGTTTGGGAGGGACTCGCAGGACTTCCCTCAGTCCCATGCAGGTGCGGTGGCCCCTGGACGGTGCTGCCATCGTGGGGACGAAATGTGGGTCCCGCCGGGCGCAGGCGTGGGCACAGCTCAGCCCCATCGCTGCGCCTCTCACACGCTCAGACGAGGGAGTTCGGAGACAGTTTTATAAAATAAATACTAAAACAGGCCAGTGTACTGTCTAAAGGTGGAAGAATAATCATTGGTGTTTAGGCTACATCTCGGCTTTTAAAACCATATACTGATACTACACGGTGTCCGCAAAAGCACCTGGAAAAGGCGTCGTGCCGTTTCTGCAGAGAGCGCATCACTATGATCACGACGTGGCCTCACTGCCGTCACAGGAGCGTGTCAGGTGGCTCGTGGTTTTACCAAGTACTTAAGCACAGTGAGTCTGCCCGCGGACTGGACCCCGTCACACAGCCCCTTAGCAACATCAGCGCCTTGCTCTGCGGCGTTCCTGCCGCGTCGAGGGGACGCGGACTGCAGCGAGCCCTGGTTTGCTGGTGACCGCTTCAACGGCAACACTTTCTTGGCAACTTTGTTTACTGACAAGGTCAGAGGCCCCTGAGAAGTCCCACGATGCACGTGTTGCTTTAATGAGAAAAGACAAGAGCAAAACTGCCACCGTGTCCCTTCTCGTAACTTCATCTGCTTTCCTTACCGGGTACCGATGGCTGCTTCGCTTTCATTAACTTGGAGAGAGAGGGTCAGTGGCTGTAGAGCTATTTTTCCTACTGAGAGGGTCGTTGCCCTGGCTGGTCGCTGGGGCTGTGCAGGCCGCGGAGTCGCGTCGGTCCCCCCTTCGGAACAACCGGGTTGCATTTCCCACCACAGCGGACGACGCGCCCACGGTGTGGACTCCCCCCGGGGCTGCACATCAGACCGCAGGTGGGGCTCACGAGGAACTCTGCGTGGCACCCAGCCCGGGATCCTCACTCTGCTCCTGGGTCCCTGGCCCGTGCCCTCTGTTCTCTCCCGCGGTCCCCTCGCGGAGACGCCACCCTGCATTGTCCAGACGGCGGCACTCAGGAGCGCGTGCCCCCGAGGTCCACTTCCCCTGGTCACATCTGTCCCGCGGGCCGGAGCAGGAGCACTGTGCCCGGCTGCCGCCGCGCCCACGGAGTGTTGCCAGTGAGGGGGGTCGTACAGAGACCTTGGCTCTTGCCAGTCAGATGAAAAAAGAAAAAAAAAATAAAAAGCTTCTTATTCCCCGTGTTGTTTCTCAGAAAAAAAGTCTGTAGGAGCAGGTTTGGCAGATTCACAAGGAGGTGTGAAACAGCACGCTTGGCACGCAGGCCCCTCACCGGCAATTTGCGTGTTCCAGGCTGTCATCCCGGGCTGCTCTTCGCAAAGCCTGCGGGGGCCCATCAGACCTCCTGCTGCAGCCCCCGTCCCCACGTCAGACCTCCCGCCGCAGCCCCTGCTCCACACTCGTGCTCCGGAGAGCAGGAGCCCTCCGCTAGGCTCGGACACCGTCCTGACTCCAGCTGCGATCCATGCGACTCACAGCCACCCTGCATCCAGGCCTGGGTCTGCTTCTCCTCTCGCCCCCGCCACGCACGATATGCATGCACACAGGCACACTGGGCAGGTGTACACAGGTGTGTGCACACCCACACGGCCACCCACGCACAGGTCCGTATAGCTACACAGCACACGTGGACACATGAACAGGTGTGCACACACGCAGGCACACACACAGGTACATATGGACACACAGCACACACGGATGCACACACACAGGTGTGCACATACACACAGGCATCAATGCATAGGTACGTATGGATACACTGCACACACGGATGCACACATGCACAGGTACTTATGGATACACAATGCACACGGATGCACATGCGTGTTCGAAATCACATATAGAAGCCTGCCACGACCGAGGAGGGTTGGGCAGAGAGTGGCGGTGAGTGACGACACCTGTGTCTTTCACCAACAGGTGACCGAGCAGGTGGAGTCATGGCCTCCTTCCTAGGGACGCGCCTGGGCCAGAGGGCATGGGTGCTGAAGGACTCCCATGGTGACCCAAGCCCCGGCACCCTCTCCAGAGGGCATCTGTCATTTAGCACCGTCCTGGCACCGGGAACAGCCAACCCAAACAGCCTTTGTGGTGAGCGAAGTGGAACGAACATCTGAGAGCACTTAAGGAGGAGTCCGCCCGCTCCGGTCGCACAGGGACAAGGACAGCTCGGGGCCACGGAGAGCCACTGCCCCAAAGTCTGGCGCGCCCGGGGTGTCCGCCCAGCCAAGTGCTCGGGGAAGCCGAGGGCGGTCTGTGCGGCGATCGCGGACCTGTCTGTCCATGACAAGGGCCCGAACCGAACGGCTGAAGTGAAGGAAGAATTTACTTTGTTTCGTGTACAAAAGGGGCCAATACTTGCTGAAGGAACATTTTCTTTATGGAAGCTTTCTACCTAGTAAGTGAGGACGACGCGGTGCAATACCGACTCGTCAACCTAACTAAACGGTGGAAGGAGGCGACATGCACCGACAGGCACCACGTTCAACCATCACGTTGACGGGTGACCTGCTAGCGGAGGGTCAGGCTGGTAATCTGCACAGCTCGGGTGCCCACGGGCCCACGGCATGCCCGGGGACTGGCCTGACGGAGGCCCTGTGCATCCTTTGTGCTGGGGCAGCAGGGGACCCTCACGGAGACGATCCAAGCCCGATCCAAGTCAGACCGAGCTCTAGTCTGACCAGCAGCTTGTAGGAGACGCAGGGGTCAGATGGACAGATGGACAGATTAAACGACACTGCAGGGATGAAGCCAGCAGAGACGAGACCGCGGGACCCCCTACACGACAAGAGACCCAGCTTCATGACCCCTAGGCTCCAGAGGCAAGGCCACAGGGTCACATCTCAACCAGACGCACTGTGGACTTGATTTGGATCCTGATTCAAATGAACCCTAAGTTTGTGGGACCGTCTGGGGACTTAGGATCCTCACCGAATATTTGATGACAAGGTTCAAAAGGGGGCCATGCTTTTACAAAATAGCCTTTCTATTCTAGAAATTCATACAGAAGTGCTTCTGGATAGAGTGACGCACTGACGTGGATTTGCTTCGGAGTAATCAAGCTTGGGGAGGCAAGGGGAGCGGGCGTCCAGCAGAAACAAGCCCGCCGTCCTCAAAGCTCCACGACGCAGCCAAGGCTCCCAACCACTGCATGTGTTAAATCTTCCAGAACCAGGAACACAAAATGCAAAAAATAATCTTCGGACGGAGAGAGGGCTGAATAATTGTGTTTGCCAGATCACAGGGGACGGAATTACAAGTAAGTGTGCATGTAGAGGCTCCCTGGGCTCCTGGGAAGCAGGACCGAGGGGGCCAGCCTCCAGGGGCCTGGTGGGCAGGGACCCTCGGCTCCGAGGTCGGGCTCTGCTTTAGGGCAGCAGCTCTTGGTTAATGCACATAAGACTACGTGGGGGTGTTTGTGAAACACTTTACATTCAGGCCCTATTCCTAGGAATCCTGACGTGGAGGTCCCGGATCTGTGGGAACGACGTTGGCCACGCTGATGGCCGTGAAGACGGCGCTGCGACGGCTCCTGAGAAGCGGCTGCTCGGCTGGGCATCCCCTGCCCCTTCAGAAGCAGGTCCGCATGGATGCTGGCACCCCGACGACTCACGCTCCCCAGCTCCGCGCTCACAGCCTGGCCTTCGGGGAGAAATGACAGCTGGGCCCTCCCTGGTGGGCAGACGTGCAGCCTGTGTCCATGGATGGTCCCCAGGGTGGTGGCCTCGCCGACCAGCCCCGGGAGGGCAGACGTGCGGCCTGTGTCCATGGATGGTCCCCAGGGTGGTGGCCTCGCCGACCAGCCCCGGGAGGACAGACGTGCAGCCTGTGTCCATGGATGGTCCCCAGGGTGGTGGCCTCGCTGACCAGCCCCCGGAGGGCAGCAGGCATGGGCTGGGCCTGCAGCGGGGGGTGGGCCACTACTCCCCTGCTCCACTGCAGGAGGGTCGGGAACGTGTCAGCCCGGCCCCAAACCTGCTTCACAACCCCCAGAGGCCACACACTTGGGGTGTCAGAGCCACAGACAGACGGGCTGCCTGCTCGGCTTTGTGCCGTGAGACGAGTGAGCAATGAGCTTCTGCAGTGTGGTGCTCTGCCTTCATTCCTGAGTTCACCTGTCCAGCCCCCCGGTGTGTCCTGACAACTTGGGACGGCGGTGAACCTCACGAACACTGGGGCGGCCCAGCACACTCCGGGGGCGTGGCAGATTTCCACACGTATGGGTGCTTGGGGCTCTCTGGTTTGCCACTTGTCCAAATGCGGGGTGGGCAACCTCCTTACCCTCCCACATGCTGGGAGGGCCTACCTGCTCAAGTTACATGTGCTCGCATTTTCTGTAAGAGCAAATCATCAGCTACGACTTTCTGACAAAGCATTTGAAAGATTTATAACCAAAATAGAGTTTATATCCTCTGCTTGTAGTGGTGAAAAGCGAAAAACAAAACAACACAAATAAACAAAATGACTCTGACATCTGATGCTGTCATCCTCTGGCTCAGCCTGTCACGGGATCGTTGGTAACGCCGCACGTAATGACGGAGGCGTGCACTGGAGCACACTCCACAGTGTGCACGAGTGAAAAGCAAACTCATTGATTATCTTGCTGACGGGGAGACGCGGAGGCTTCTTGGTCCTGGAACCTCATACGTGGGACACTGGCCAAGCACCAACCATGACCTCGATGCCACCCCTACAGAAACACGCTGACTTCTAGGCTTAACGATGCACACATATATTTTATGTAAGGATTGCTCTCTTGTGGATCCTGAAGAGAAAACAGTGAACACGATTTAGCCCTTGGTGAATCTGGCTAATTAGGGAATTATTCTGCATTATTATAATGATGCAACAAAGTGTTTGAGCATCTCAGGTAAGTGGGTTCTGTTTGTTCATCTATTTCTTTGCAGAATGAGGTCCACACTTTTATTTTCATTGCTCTCCCTTCCTCTTCCCTCCCTCCCTTCTTTCCTACACTTTGGCTTTTCTAGATCTTTGGAAGACGCTCCCGAGGCTCTGACTTCCTCATGCCATGGGCGCTCCATCCCTTCTAGCCTTGGGCCTGATTCCCAGCAGCTGTCTGGGTTCAGGGCCTTGCACGGCGTGGAACGGAGTCGGGATCACGGCTTCCCTCTGCAGGGCCCTGGTGGCCTGCGGGGCTCCTAGCTCCCCGGTGCCGGACCCCGAGCCGCTGAGGGGGTGACATGTGTCTTCTGCTCTACTTGCTGCCCTGTCGGGGTCTTGACAGCAGCACCCCCTCCGGAAGCACTGACCCACCAATGGTCCCTTTCGTTTCTGTGTGAGAATGAATGAAAAGAAGTACGGTGTTTGGAAGGTGTTGGCCTTTCGCTTAGGGTTTCCGAGTATGTGAAGAAAGAGATGAGCCGTCGCTAGATGATGGTGGGACTTTTCAGAAGAGCACGTGCAACGTTTCTTGGAAGGAGGGGATTCCTGCAGCCTGAGCCCTTGTCTGCCACGGACCATCCTAAGCATCCCGCTGTAACGAAGTTCGTTCTAATTCACCAACTAAATGCAGCATGATAGAGCGGAAAGGACCTTGTATTCAAGTGCGCCTGCAGCTCTGCGTGAATCCACGCTCCGGGCCTGAAAAGGTCTCTCTGTGTGGAGGGGCCGCTTTGTCGTCACCTGTAACTAGTGGGTGCTCAGTCCTGGTCAGGTGACTCCAGAGCTAAGAGTCCCACGGAGCGAGCCAGCCATCTGTCCTGGCGTATTGGGAGGGGGCAAAAACTTCCACTCTGGTGACACTTTATCTTTACTTACGTAGTAGAGGATCGTTTGAGTCCTACTCTTTGACTGTAACATTAACTGATTGATTTTAGAGAGAGTGTGTGCATGAGCGGGGAGAGGCAGCAGGAAAGGAGGAATCCCAAGCAGAACACAATGGAGCATGGAGCCCGACGCGGGGCTGCGTCCCAGGACCCTGAGATCGTGACCCGAGCCCCGTCAGCAGTCAGATGCTGACTGAGCCCCCCAGGTGCCCTCCGTCCGTGACACTGCAGATGAATGTTTGAGGAATAAATACTCCAGAAAATTGGGTGTAGGAGGGTCACCTTGTGACCTCATGGACCATATTATTCACATTGCCAAGTATCACATCAAAACACACCCTGCACATGCTCACTCTCACACGTACACGTGCACATGCATGTACACACGCCCCATGGACACACACGTGCACATGCACATGGATGTACACACATCTCATGGACACACACGTGCACATGCACATGGATGTACACACACCCCATGGACACACACACGTGCACATGCACATGGATGTACACACACCCCATGGACACACACACGTGCACACGCACATGAATGTAGACACACCCCATGGACACACATGTGCACATGCACATGGATGTACACATACCCCATGGACACACACACACGTGCACATGCACATGGATGCACACACACGTGCACATGCACATGGATGTACACACACCCCATGGACACACACACGTGCACATGTACATGGATGTACACACACCCCATGGACACACACACGTACACATGCACATGAATGTAGACACACCCCATGGACACACACATGCACATGCATATGGATGCACACACATCCCATGGACACACACACGTGCACATTGATGTACACACACCCCATGGACACACACGTGCACATGCACATGGATGTATACATACCCCATGGACACACACACACTTGCACATGCACATGGATGCACACACACCCCATGGACACACACGTGCACATGCACATGGATGTACACACACCCCATGGACACACACACGTGCACATAGATGTACATATACCCCATGGACACACACGTGCACATGCACATGGATG
>JAQQSY010006581.1:0-10964 GCA_028646535.1 Procyon lotor
GAGAGGACTTGGGACGCCTGTCACCAGGAGCACTTGGGGCTGTGCCCATCACTGGGAGCACTCGGCACCCATCACTGAGAGGACTTGGGACACCTGTCACCAGGAGCACTCGGGTGCCGTACCCATCACTGGGAGCACTCGGCACCCATCACTGAGAGGACTTGGGACGCCTGTCACCAGGAGCACTCGCGTGCCGTACCCATCACTGGGAGCACTCGGGTGCCCATCGGCAGGGCTGCATATCCACTGACCAGTTTCTCCCACTTAAAGAGAAGAGAAAGAACTGGAAACCCACGCTGAGCCAGTAAAAAGAGCCCTCCTCCACAGAGGCACGACACCTAACAGTGCCTAGCATTCAGTAAGTACTCAATAAATGCAGGGTTGAACAAAACAGGCCATCACAGGTCACGGATGCTATTTTTCCTCTCCTCCAGGACCAAACGAGAGGTTGGCTGAGACTGAACGAATAGCCAAGAGACACAGAGCCCGGGCCCGTCTCACCTGACGTGCTTGCGCGAGGCTCACAAACAGAGCTCACGTTTTGCCAACCACTTCTTGTCTTACGGTGTTACCTTCCCCCAGCCAGTTCCTGCCCTGTCTGGCTGGACACAACCGACCCCAAGAAAGGCCATCAGCTCTCAATTACTAGCCCATCGGTTTCGCACGTTAGAGATTATCCACGGAAAAATCCCAGGCAGGCTGCTTTCCCCTGCCACCCAGAACGTTTCGGTTGTCAGTCTTGGTGCGAGCAGGGAATTAGACTTCACGTAAATAGCAGTCCAAGTCGGCGCTAATGAGCAAGGCGAATCTGATTATTACCACCATGATTATCACCATCGTACATTCCAATGTTAAAAAAAATTTTTTTAAGCAGTGGCTTGTTGCCACCCACGGTAAGGCTCCCTTCCCCTGGGTCCACTGGGAGTGAATGACACTTGCAGATTTAAGCCGGGACTCCAACAGCTCCCCACGGCCGTGGGCCATCTTGACAGCACCTCGGAAAGGAAGATTACCAACAATTTATATATTTTGTTGCTCAGAATGGGAGCTCACATTTTAGTAGCTGCTCCCTTCCGATTTGCCAGGCACCGCGTTGTATGTTTTATAGGTCGTAACTCAATTGACTTATTTGTTCCATAAAAGATTTGGGGCAACATACATAGCCATTCCGTCAATGATATAAACCATAAACTTTGAGCATAAAGTCAGCATTGGGTGAGGTGGGGGTGAATGGGCAAGCAAGAAAAGAGAGCCCGGGCTCAAGCTCAAATATGGGACGCTCCCTAGGAGCTCCGGGATGCCCATGAGGGACAAACGGGAAGGCCAGCCTTGAGCTTCCAAGCAGCACGTGCAAAGAGGACACATTCAAAATCAGTGACACTGGTTACAGTCGCAGTACGATAAAAACCCAACTGATGGCCTAGGAAAAGTAGCTACAGAACTTTCTCCACGGGTCCTGAGGAGAGGACATGGGAGGTGCTGAGCCACATCCCAGGAAACATCCCTAAATATAGGTTTCAAGGGTTGCTTAGCATATTCTTCAGGTAGGCTGGTGGCTCAGCTCAGTGAAAGCAATTCTTGGAGGGGCCAGATAGGGTCAGTCTCGGCTGGGCACTCTCGGGGGGTCCACTCCTCGTGAGGATAAAATTTAGAGTATCTGGAGGTGTGGGACTGGAGGTGGGTCATGACAGCGGGAGGGGTCACGGCACATAGGAGACGGGGCTCTTTGGGTCCTTGGTTCAGAGCTGCTACTCGAGGTGAGGAAGAAAAGGCCACCTGCTCAGACAGTCACCATTTCTAGGGAAGCCTCTGAAGGGAGGGAAGGCAGAACTCAAGACTTGGCCGGGGGTGGGTGGGGGGCAAGGGGCCAGCCAGTTACTGTGACGTCTGGGGTCAAGGTGAGGTAACCGAGTAACACTCCCTTAAAAAATACAAACATACTTTGGCATTTAAAAGAAACTTCTACAGAGTTCACCGAACCCCCAAATATCAGCTTAGCTCCTGACCGCCCGAGGGCTCAGGAAGGTGGAGTCCTGCTGGAGGGCCCCACAGAGCATCCAGTAAGTAACCCCAGCAGAGCTCCCAGCTAGACGGTACCCCAACCCTGGAGGGAGAGCCCGGGGACCCCAGCATCTCAGACCTGGAGGGCGGCGGTCAGCTCAGAAGTCAGCCTGCCGATGACCTCTGCGCCTTTACGCTGGAGATGGCCCCGGGGAAGAACGTGCCCACCTCAGGCGCCCGTCGGGGCATTCGGGGTCCAGAAGTCCTTCCACGGAGCTGACCAGAGCCTTCTTGCTGACTGCCCTTTCCTCGCAGTGCAGGGGAGAGAGCCTGTGCAGCCACCGTCCTGGGGGCTGGACTGAGTGGGAGGGGCGGCCCCCAGCAGAGCGAGGGAGGCCGGCGGGACCCCTGGGCGAGTGAGGAGAACCGGGCGGGGGCTGGAGTCCTGGCCCCCCCCCACCCCCGACAGTGGGCAGGAGTCTGGAACCTACAGCCTGTTACTTAATTATCTCTGAATGGTTTTTGTTCCTGGCTTTAAACATTTACCCCTGTTGGGTTTTCACGGCTTCACCGGGGCCTTGGTCTCCTTTTCTTTGCGGTTGCCATGGCAACGACTCTAGGCGTACAACTGCTCTCTGATTTTAAATAAAAGTTGAGGTTTCTCTCTCTCTTCCCTCCCCCTCCTCCCTCCACGTTCTCTCTGGGATGGATGAGGTTTCGCTCCCATCCCCGCCCTCCCCGCCCTCCCCTTCACCTTCCTCTCTGCCCTGCGCCCTCCACCCCGCTGCTTCCTTATCATCGCGTCTTCTCTCATTTCCTCCTTCCACCGGCCTCCTCCCTAAGCCCTCCCCAGACCTTGGGGCTCCGGGCTGGCCCTAATCCCCAGGCTGCCAGGATGGCAGGGGCAGGCCCCCCGGGCGGGGGGCAGGCAGAGGCTGGAGGGCAGGGCCCATCTGGGGAGCAGGGGGCTCCCGCTCTCATCACCCCAGCAAGGACCTCCTGGTCTGTGCAGGGGGGAAGTGGAGTGAGGGGGTGTGTTGGGGGCCGGGGGAATCGAGCTGCTGTGTCTGCTCAGGGTGGCGGGTCCCCTTCCCTCCTGAGTCCTGGTTCTCACTGCTAACTTGCAGGGTGGGATTAAATCAGCGATTTTCCAACCGGAGAAGTCTCAGCAGTGATGGGGCCAGGGGCTCCTGAGACCTTGCCCCAGGCTCTGCTGGTCCCCATCCAGGCCCAGCCACAACCCTACTCTGGGTGTTTCCAAGGCAGGAGCTCCTCCCACTCCCTGCCAGAGGGCCGTGGGGGTGACTCTCCCGTCCCCTGCTGCCCCTTCCCCAGCCCGTCCCAGAGAGACAGGCTGGCCACGGCTCGGGGCACACCCAATCATCTCTGAGACATGGCTCCAAGACAGAGGAGGTCCTGGCCCCAAGGACTTCGCACTGACTTACACTCACAGCTCCAAGCAGGAGGTCCGGCAGGCTTTATGAGCTCTGCGTTACCGTTAGGGCAACGGACTTGTGCGAGGCCGCACGGAAGGTCGGGAAGGACTCTGGAATCCAAACGCAGGTCTCCTGACTACAGAGCCCTCGTGCCGGGATTCGATTTAGCAATAAGAGCTCCCAAACACCGTGTGCTGGACGCGGCCCACATACCTGGCCAAGCGTCCATGCGGGCCGGGATGCGGTGGGTCCCGTCCCCACCAGGCGGACGCACTCGTCTGCAGATGCAGTGCCCCGGACAGGGCCGAGCTGCTGGGAGGCAGCGGGTCCTGGGCTCCGGCCGAGCTGTCTGAACCCCAGCTGCCGAGGAGCCCGCCGGGGGCCTCAGGCACCGTCACGCCCTCCCCCGTCTTACAGCCGAATAAACCCCGAACGGGCACAGAACGTGCCCACGAAGAGTGACGCAGGAAACCCAGGACACCCGGCCGCCATCTGGGATTAGCTCCGGTGGACCCTCGAGCTCTCGCTGTTCGTCATCTCACTGGGGACAGGGGATGGGGATCCATACGGAAAAGAAGTCCCAACACCCAAGAGTCAGAAATTTCACCACTGGAGAAACAGCCAGTGGTCAGGAGCATGGAAAGTGCTGCCTCCAGACGCATTAAGAACTAGAGGACTCGGGGTGCCTGGCTGGCTCAGGCTGGGGGGCGTGCACCCTTGATCTCCGGGATCATGAGTTCAAGCCCTATGACGGGCGTGGAGCTTCCTTAAAATAAAAAGAAAAAATAGAGAAGTCAGAATCGGGGGCCTGGTGTGTGCTCGGAAAGAAGAAAGAGGCTGAGCACCGGAGGGACCCAGACTAGGAGGAGGGGGCTCGGCACGGCTCAGAGCTCGTCCTTCACTGCCTCCTCCTCCCCCCAGGCTCACTCGGGCCCCACGTCCCCCTCGGCCTCACCAGGCCCCCCTCGGCCTCACCAGGTGGACAAGATCCCATTTACTGCCTCCCCTGAGGGCCCACCCGGTCCCCCAGCCAGGAAACAGGAGCGCTTGGCACCCCCTCCAACACCCCAGGGCCCAGGGGCTTCCCCCACTGCTGCTCCTGGCGGCCACCCCAGCTGGGGGGGGGCGCAAGCAAGACCCCAGGCCTCCCACGGGGCGACCCTGACTCGGCCGGAGCTCTGCACCCCACGCAGGGCGGGGCACAGAGCCGCCCGGTCATGCCTCTCCCAGGCTCAGCCGTCCCCCCTCAGATTGGTTCACAGAGGAGGAAAACAGGCCCAGAGGCTTCTCCGGGGGCCCTGACCCTCGCCGCAGAGGAGGCCCAGGCATGACTTATGAAAGAGGTTGGGGTTTGTTATTTGTTATTTTTGTTTTGTTTTTAACAAAACATAATCCAGGGCCTTGGGGAACTTGCAATCTGGTGGAAAACTGAAAGGTCAGTGCTTTAAGTGGAGTCTGTGAAATGAGATAAAGGGGAGGTAAGTCAGGGAGGCCCCCGAGGAGTCGGTGCGGCGAGGCCCGGAATGTGGGGGCGTCGGGTGCGGGCTGGGGGCCGGGACGCAGGGAAGGGAGAAGCCCGGGCCGGGGGCTGCAGGCCTGACGCTCTGGCTCCACGGCCCTGGTTTTCATTCCTCCCTTCCCCCAAAGCCCGGCTCCTGTAGGGCCCTGAGATGATTAAAACCAAAAGAATTTTAAATGTCTGGAATTCACTTTTCACCACGGATGCCATTTGCTTATTTTCCCCCTCTCTCCCTCCCTCCTTATGATTTCTCCTCCTGGGAGAGCTATTTGCTTCACTTCTTTCCTCTGTCCCAGTTTGCAGAGAGGGTTCCCAGTGCCCACCAGACCAGTCTGTTTCCACTGTGGGGGGGGGAACGGGGGGGGGGTGTCTCGGGCAGAAGGGAGGGAGGAGGGAAGGGCGGAGGGGCCTTGATCTTGCTGGCGAAAGTTCCCAGAAAAAGACAAGAGAAGAAATAGCTTTCAGGGAAAGAAATCTGTCAAATGTTTATGTTCCCACAAGACTCTGCAAAATCTTTTCATAGACCCAAGCCGGAGTTCAGGGCAAAGCCCAAACATGTTTCTTCAGGGAGAAACTAATCATGGGCCCAGGAGCCCAGCAGCACCCCAGCCCCGGTCCAGGGTCCCCCGTCCTCCCAGACCAGCTGGACCATCCCCAGGACTGAGGACGCTGTGTGCGTGGGTGTGGGGGGTCACACCCATTTCCTTGCCCCAAGTCCAGACCGCGTCCCACAACGTGGGAAATAGATGCTTCCCGCCCCTCTGCCCAGCTCCACCCTGCCGTCCTGGGGTACCCCAGCTCCCCCTCTGAACCCAGTACTTCTGCAAACGATCCGAGACCCTGGGCCCGCCTCCCTCGAGAAGAACCAGCTCTGACCGCGAACTCCCACAGGTCGGCCAGGACCTGGAAAACCATGCAGCCAGAAAGAATCCTGGAGATCAACCTTCCCATTTGACGATAAGAAAACAGGCCCCGGTCACCGGGTCGCAAACGGGGCCAACATCCGCAGCTGGACTCGCAAGCCAGTGCTCTTCCCTCCCGGATACAGATGTTCCCACTGCAGTGCCCCGGAAGCCGGAGGCCGGGTCAGAAGTTACACACAGTGAGACGCGCCGCATGTAACCCTCGAGCCCATGGGCTCTGCTGCTGGCTGCGGGCTGTCTGCGGCCCAGGGGTCCCCAAGGGGAGGACCAGCCCTGCCTGGGGCTGGACCCCCAGCTAAAGCAGCCCCAGCCCGAACACACGACTGGTCCGTGGACAGAAAACTCTGGGGACAGTGTCCTGGGCTGTGGGGCTGCACGCCCGCCCCGGAAGGAGCCCAGGGCAGCAGGTAAAGGCAAGGACCCCCGCCCACCCCTCGTCCCGGCCAGCTTTGGAGACAGGACACCTTGTCTCCTACGGCTCCCCGGGCACAGGCGAGGTGCCCTCCTCGCTGCGGTCATGACATCCATAGCCACAGGGATAGAAAAGCCGGCACTCCCGAGCTCCTGTCCTATGCCAGCGACGCCTAGACCTAGACCGCCTGTGAGCTTTAAGGTTCCCACTCCCCAAAGAAGATACCACCGTGGCTCAGACAGTTTACATGACAACCCCAAGGTCTCATCACTAGTTAATGGAAAAAAAAAAAAAAAGGAGAAGGATCCAATTTACTTCATTCTGAAGACCAAGCACATTGTGCCCACGTCAGGAATTGGCAAAAGGGACGCTTCCCTGCTCCATCCCTGCCCGCGGGACCCCCCAGGAGTCCAGGCCAGACACCCTATGTGCCCGACCCCAGCCCTGTATGCCACCCTCGGGCTCAACGGCTCCGTGTCGGCTCCTCTCTGCCTCTCGCTGGGGCGGAGCCCAGGGAAAGACCGAGGCTGGCGGTGGTGCCAGGCGGGAACGGCGTCTCTGCCTCCCTGAGCCCTTGCTGTCCGAGGTTCTCACCCACGGAGGACGGGCACCCCGCAGGTGTGAACACAGCTTAGGCCTTGTCACTCGTCCTCCTCTGGTCATTCCCACGGGACTGAGCTAAGCCCCCGGGTGGTGTCCCATGCTCCTCGAAACACAAACGTCCGGGGCCAAGCCCTGGATCCCGCCTGGCTGGTGGCCCTGCCTGCTCTCACCCATCACAGTAACTGGTTCCCAGCACGCCAACCCATCGCCCCAGCACGCCTGGAGGGACTGCACTGGCGACCTCCTCCGGCTCCCCACCTAGCTTTCCGCCCAGCAGTCTGCGGTGTCTCCTGCCCGCGGGCGGGCCGAGGGGGCCAGGCACGCACAGCTCGGGCGGTCGGGCGCCGGGGAGCAGGTGGGCCTTCCCCGGGGATCACCACGACCTCCCGCCCCGGCAGCGCCTCCTCGGGGCCCGGGGCCCGGCTCCCGCGGCTGCAGGTGGCACCCGCGGCCGCCCCAGGTCCCATGCCCCCCACGGCCCCCCTTCCTCCACAACTCTCTCCCTTCCCCCCACCCCTGCGCTGCCGGCTTGGAGCAGGAGGTTATGAAAATGAGCTGCGTGCCCAGGAGACTGTAATTATCTGCTAAGTGTGAAAGCCAGAGTGATTAATTAAGAGATAATAAAAAGGAAAGGAGGGCGAGAGGGGGCCTCGCGGCTTTGCTTTGATGATAGAACCTGAGGTGAGCCCAGCAATTAGGGGAATCTTTATCGAGAGTTAGCTATAATCCACAAATTATCAGGCACCAACTGCTTCAGGAGCAGGGCACGTTTCAGTCCTGCCAAGTGACAGACCTGCAGACAGGGGAGGGACAGCAGGAGGAAGAGGCCGGGAGCACCGGCTGGGGGCTGGCGGGGCACCCGGCCCTGCGCCAGGCCGCGGGCAGGCCTTCCAGGACGGTGAGCTCGGCAGAGGGCAGCTGCCCCCCAGCACCTCGTCCTGGCTGCTGGGCCCCAGGCCCCGGGCGGCTCCTCCCAGTGGGAGCACCCGTGGGACCTACCCAGACCCCCAGCCCCTCCCGAGGCGCCGGAGCCTGTGCCACCGGAGTCTGTCGGCCGCTGTGCCAAGGCTGCAGGGGTCACACCTGACAAGGCGACACCACAGCTCTGAGCTCCCACCGGCCTCGCTAAGGAGGGCTCCTCCACTGCTCTCCTTGCCACTGCCCACAGGGCCCGTCTCCCCTGCCTTCCTTCTCACCAGATCCCGCCTCGCCTCCAGCCTTCCCACCAGGGCCTTGTCCCCCTTCTCCCCCCCACCCCATCCAGGGAGCCTTCCCAGAGGACCCTCCCATCTCTTTCTGTCTCCTCCCGTGCAGGTGCACAATGGGGTTCAGACACCCTGATCTGAGATCCTTCCTTCTCGGCCCACACAGAGGTTCCTCAGAAGGCACACAGGCTGGGCTGGGCTGGGGACATCCCTGTGATGCTGCGAGGAAGGCACTCGTGCTCTGAAGCTGGAACAGGTCCTGCCTGGGGGCCAGCCCCCCTTTGCCATCTCCTCCACACCCCCCTGCACGCCCATGCCCAGCCGCCGTCTGGGCCATACACAGCCTGGCCCCCGTGGAAAGAAAGAAGGAGCCCCCAGGCCAAAGGCAGAACCTGGGAAAGACACCAGGGCCCTCCAGCTCCCCGCTGCTCTGAGCCTCTGGGAGGAGGACCCTGGACAGGTCAGGGCACGGGGGCTCCGGCCCCGACTGGGGTCACTGGGAGAGCAGCGTTGGTGCTTTGCCGGCAGTGTCAATCTGACCCCTGAAGGGACAGCCCGCTCTGACTGACGCGGGGCCTTAGAGGGTCTCGCCGATGACCTCCCTGGGCTGGCTTCTCTCCCCAGAAGCTCTGCGTCCAAGTGAGAAGATGAATGTCCTGGGCACAACGTAATTTACCCGCACACAGAACCCCGGCCGTCTATTCACCTGGAACCCCTAATGAGACAGATTTCCACGTGGGAGCCGGAAGGCTCAGGTTGGACTCGAAGAGGAACTTCCCACTTGCGGGGCTTACTAGCCGTGAGCGTAGTGAGCGCAGAGGGCTGACCATTTCCTTTCTCCTCCTGCAAGGACACTGGGCTCCGGGGGCAGTCAGGTTAGCCCCCGGGTTCATGTGGGCAGTCCGTGTGCGTCCCCGTGCACAAGGGCCCCGCTCAATGTGTAGCCTCTGGGGGAGGGGCAGGACGAAGGAGAAACGGTGGGCATTCCCGCTTCCCCTAACGGCTGGGATTCCCGAGAGAGGAGGCCTGAGCATCACCCAGGGCCTCAGTGGGACTCTGAAGGCACCCGTTCCCCCTTCTCTGGGCTGCGCATCCTCCTCCCCGCAGCCAGAGCTCTGCGTGGGAAAGAGCACGTCAGCTCGCCATGTTGGCCCAACAACCATGGGGGTCTCCCGAGAAACCGACCTGCCCAGAGATGGTCCTCACTGTCCCCCAAACCGTGCCCCCAGGGAAGCCCAGGACCCATCTTGCTTCCCAAATCACACACCATTTGCTCGTGACCCAATTTTCAAGCCAAAACCAACAGGGTCAAGGTCCTGGTTAGATCTCTGGCAAACTGTTTTCCCCAAATCTCCACCAACCAAGAGCTGGATGATGAGGACTTTTTTCATAAAAGAAAAAACCGGAGTGGGAATGACCGACCTGCTCAGGCAGGGAAGGGTCCCCACCAACGCCCTGGCTGGTTGCTTTTCAACCTGTGTGCCGTCCCGGTGAAGACCAGGGTGGACAGGGTGGCTGGGGCCTGGTGGGGAGCAGGACGGGGTCCGGGCAGGTCAGTCTCCGCGAAGCTGGGCGCAGGCGGGCACCGTCCCTCTCCTGCCCCCAACCTGCTTCCCCAAGAGATACCCTGAAGCAGCTGGGATCAGTGACCGGCCCAGGGCTGTTACACAATAGCAGGCCCACAAGTGACTGCAGTCATGCGGATTCTATTTTCTGGGGCCACTCGCTACAATGGGGAGGCCTATTTCCCAGGGAAAGGCACGCTCACACACTTGCAAGTGTGGTCTTGGGCCCGGCAGCACCCGCAGCACCCGGGAGCCCAGGGCCAAGGCAGCATCTCGCCTGCCCCGGCCTCTGCAGGGAACCCACACTCCCCGAGAGCCCAGGGTATGTCGGAAGCACGCGGAGTTTGAGAAGCCTCCAGAGAGACGGGGGTTAAGGCGGGCTCCCGCTTCCTGCACCCTGGGCTGAGAGCACTTTTCCAGGTGCACAACAGAGGTGCGGCTCTACTTCTCAGAGGGAGAAGCTAAGGCTCGCGGACCTGACCCGGGGTGTTCTCTGTTAGGCTCCGCGGCCGCCTCGGAGCTCCCACCACACTGCGCCCCCGAGACCACAGCCTCCGGAATGACCAGCGTCACGGTTCACCTCCCGTGGCACAGAACCCAGACGCTTGTCTGGATCTGGACTAGGACTCCTGTGCTCACCTTCACATCGGCCCAGGCCGTGAGCTGTAAGAAGCAGGCACGGTGCCGGACTAGTAACAGCTACGATATATTGAGCATCTCCTGTGCTCCAGATTCTGTTCAGTGATATACATTCCCCTCCGATGTAGAAAGCTGCCACTGCCCCCATTTCACGGACCAGAAAACTGAGGCTCCCGTCTGGAGGCTTGGTCCCTCAGACCTGCTGGTAAGGAAGCCCCAGGGGTGACCCAGTTCCAAGGCTGTGTTGCCAGGGCCCAGTCTCCTCGGCCCGACAATCCTACAGGCACACACTAAATCCCCCAGGTACGGGCTCTGCGGCCCCCGCGCTCTATTTTCTGCATAAATGGAGAGCGGCAGTGGTGCAGATAATCCAGAAGTCATTTCAACTTGGCTTCGCAATGCATTAGATTTTTTTTTTTTTTTTGCAAAGTCAGATTTTCCTTTCTAATTATATTTGGCTCAAACTGACATTAAAATGAGTTTGTATTCCCACTTCACCCACTGGCTGGTGAGGGGCGACTTCCCAGATGTGTGCGGGGTGATAGGCACACGAGTGCAGGATCCGCGTCGCCCAGAGCAGCTGGCGGCAGCCCAAGCCACACGCGTGTGCTGGGAGAGCGGACGGGGCGGGGGGGGGGGGGGCACCCTGTCCCATCGAGGG